>KN886294.1:23163-33257 GCA_000934455.1 Apostichopus parvimensis
AAGCAAAATGAAACTGATCAGTATTTTGAAGACAAAATTATGTCACAACCCAAGTTATTGAGTAATATTCAACTTCACTTATCCATCTTCTGCAGGACGGCCGTCATTGTCAGCAATTTCCGTACACATGACTTTGTACAGAATCTCTGAAATACATGAAACATCCGCAATAGTTATTTCATCACTTTAAATAAGGGAAGGCCAAGAAACTTCCGTCATAGCCTACTGAATAAGAAGCAAAAGTTCACGATTTCTGTCTCAACTTTCTGTTGCTCTTTATACAAGTTTACTAACTGATGTCGTATTAATGCAGTTATATGTTGTAAAGATAATTTCTGAAGTGGGTTGCTTTGAGCCTAGTTCTTCCCTTTTGATGAGGACGTGGCATAAGACACACATCTTGATCAAGCTACTTGCTGTATTTACGCTTAATCTTCTACTTAAGCTATGAATTTACTTTCCAAAGGTCAACAATTGTTTTTTTAAGTTTGACATGTAGTTTCCACGTTTCTCAGCTTCCAGCTTTTACCCCCGTATCGAACCATGCATGCCCTCCCCCCTCCCAACATATATGCGGATCCGCAACTTATCGTGTTCTCCACACTACAGGGGGCGGGGGGGGGGGGCGGGGGTTAAGCCGAGTGCTTCAAAAAACGAGCTCGTAAATGCATATGTTGGTCGCTTCCTCGATGCGTGTGATATGCATATATATGTATATATATGTGGATGTGTATGCAAATATTAAAGAGAGGATTACTACCCTAGCTTTTGTTTCCTTTTTTCTTTAGGTTTTTTTTTTTTTGTTTTTTTTTTGGTCATGAATTGCCCGCTTCCCTCATGGACAATCAATCACGGCTTGGTTTTATGAGGTTTTTATGCCTCCAACGCATTTTCTAAGTACGGCTATATATCTGTCTGTAAACCTTTCCCAATCATCGCCCTGTACAGAAGAAAACGTTATTAATCACTAGGCGGGTACGTTGACAGTTATATTTGTGCCTCTGTTATAAATTCACCCCCATATCCGTTTGTAATTTTCCAAAGTTTAATTGTCACATTTACGGCTTTATACTCATTTTGCTTCGGAGGTTTTCTTCTCTGCGGAAAGCATCCTTTATGAGTGCCTATAACGATGAATTAGCCTGCAATAAACGACAGTGTGATATACTGCAGCTGTAAGGATTAATGTCAGATACTGCTAGAGAACTTCAGTTAGCTATAAACATTCACAAATGCGTTTCCACACATCTAACGCTATCTCCACCTATCTCTGTCTCTCTCTCTCCTTTATGTGTCGTAGGGAATAGACGGCGTTAAATACGCATGCGTACGATCCGCAATCTCTAAGGAACTCTTCTATCACAAGTGATCACTCTTACATGATAAACATATAAGAATGTCAATAATGGCTTAGATTTTGAAGAGTAGCAAAGATTGCGCCTGAATCACAGATTAAGAGCAGGCCTATATATCTGCTGATGCAGAATTCGGTTTTAGTTTAATTTCTGACAATTTCAAAGGTAGAAATTCAAGTTTCTGTAACACATGTAACTTAATATAACCCCAGAAGAAGACAATGTACGAATTAGCATAGGTTGCAGCTAAATTTCTCATTAACAGTTCAAAAGGTGATAGGACATTGTACACTATGATGTCATACTTCTGTTTAATGACAAGATTTTTAAAGGGATATTCCTGTGGTAGAAAATATTACCGTTGTAGGGAAGACAAACATGGGATTCTGCATGCCCAATTTGGTGCTGGTCCCAACAAGATTTGTATGTACCAAACTTGAAAAATTAATATATTCGCTATGAAACATGCCGCAACGAGGCGCTTTTCATCTGACTCTGGTGTAGAAAATGTACAACTGTTTTGAAAAATAACATTTCTGCTACTGACTATCCCTTTAAAGCAGCCTTTTTGTGATTGGTCAACAATCTTAAAAAATCTTGATATTGCAGGCATGGATAAGGTAAATTTTCAAAAAAAAAAATACAATTTTGATGTCACATCAAATGAATCTTAATAAGCTAAATAAATCATTTATTTGATTTTATTCTCAGTATTTCATCGCCCAGACACTTTATCATATCAGTATTAATCACATGCAACAACAAAACAACAACACAATTGGAAAACTTATAATAAACATCCAGTTTTAATTCATAACTTGATATGAAACTAATTGTCTCTAGAACCATTGCTATCGGTTTTTCAGTAAGGAATAGGGTCACGACATTTCATAGGCAAATTCAACTCAATAAAGTTACATGAACATGTGTTTTTATTAGCAACATGACATTTCTCAGTCAAGATATTATCAGACAACGAAAAACCAGTTGCTGCTATGCTCAGTGTAGTATGAGACCGTATATGTTATACTTTCCCGAAAAAAGTCAACAATAATAAGCAAACCCTGTTAATCACTGCCGTAGTCATGAATACCTACGTAACCGTGTCCTACTCTGCATATAAGAATCGGGCGGATTTGCTATTGTCGTCAAATTTCGAAAGGTAACTTACCAGTTGATCGCATCTTCTCATCGTGGAGAAGGTTTACCATCCTTTAGATTTCTGTCCGTAACAATGAATCATGAATTGAATTTGCAGGACCTACCAGAGACCTTAAAAATAGAATACCGTAATGATGTCGATACACTTGCAGCCTGGAGCAGCCTGGAGCAGCCTAGAGCAACCTAGAGCAGCCTGGAGCAGCATAGAGCAGCTTAAAGCAGCCTCTGTACGTTCATTTGGGTACAATGTCGATACTTTTTGCATTAACATCCCTGACAATGCAAATCATGATCATGACAGATCAAATTTTATTTCAAATGGTGATGGAAAAAATGACACAAAGTTTTCGCGTATTTACCATATATTAGCATATTTCTTTCTTTTGTAGTATAATATATTGGAAAATATATCTTTGTTTAAGAATTGATCTGAAACCAGAAATAACTCACTAATTAACTTTCATTAAATTGTAAAAAGAAGAATTGAGAGGAATACCTTTGTTTTTGATCAGCTTTCATTATCAGTTGAGTTATAGGTAACGTTTCTGCAAACTAACGAAATGTTAACAGCTGTTGCCAGATTTCTAGTTTATATGTAACGTTAACTACCGTTTATATGTATAACTACAGAGAAGAAATGCATACTCTATTAATCAACTTCATAACAAAACAATCAAATTTAAATTAATCGCAAACACCATGCTTTTGGTCATCGTCTTCGTCTTAGTTGCAAGGACAGTCATTATAGACATCACAATCGCCAAAACCATCGCCATCGGATAAAGAGGAACCAACCACTTTGTTGGGGGAAAGGTAGGGGAGGGGGAGGGTCATTGTAATACATTCTGACAACATGAGTCAACGTTATAATATAAATTTCTGCTAGTTTTACTGGGATTGTAAGCTGACGAGAGGCTATACCCTAAACACACCATTTAACGTGAACAATCACTAATGTATACTGACGTCCATTCTTCCTTTACATATCTTCTTATGTTAAGAGGACCTTGCAACAGTGTGACGCAACCATATAGTATAGCTTTCAGTATTTCAGATTTCGATCTTATTTTTCTTCGTTGCTACTAAAACAACGAATAATAAATAAGGATATAATTCCTTAACCGGGGTTACACCGTGGGAGTGAAGGGATGATAACCCCCACCCTGCTCACAGAAATGATTTCCCGAGAAAAAAAACTTACTTCTGAAAAGGTCGACACCCCTATTTTTGAGTAGTTTCGAAAATATTAGTGGGTAAGAGACGGGTTAGAGCGACCGTTGTCGGCAACATAACGTCTTGTCGGGACGATGATGCATTTTGGCAGTCAGGTAGAATCATATTCGCCCACTTTTTATCGCGACAATCATAGATTATTGTGGGGTGACATATCACAACCACCCCTCCCCCCCCCACTCCCCCACTCCCCTACTTCTCCCACACCCTTCCGTTCAAGTTGTCGGAATTTACTTAGCTCAAATAACAAGTTTCAGTCAAGAAAGTAGGATGAAAAACATTTGAAAACTTGTTTCTGTAAGGATTCTCTATGTATTGAGATGTTATCCATCTTCTGAAGATGACTGTTCCACCTGACTTGAATTGATATTAGTTGCAATAATTCAATAAAAGGATCTCGATACTTTCCATTATTTTGTTACATTTTTGTATTTGTGTTTTCAATATTACGTGCTATATATCGCGATCCAATTTCTACAGACACATTTCCAAGACAAATATTTGTATTCTAAACATCATGATCGAACCGGTAACGATATGATTACGCACCTGGTATGTCACATATAAAAACACATTCTCTCCTTCTCATATTTCAACATCGTTTTGTTGTTGCTGTTTTTTTGTTTGTTTGTTTTTTGTGTATAACACACATGTTAGTTAACTTCATTGCACACGCGAGGAACAAAAAAGCAAGATAAATTATAGAATTATACCTCTCTGAGCAGGTATACAGAACGATTTTAATCATCATTTAAGTTTAACGTTGGAAAGTTTTACCGTCGTGTCTCCACGAAGAACAGAAAACCCTGCATCAGATATATCATCCCTATACTTATTTCATTGCCTCATCCATCTTGTACATCTCCGCGGAGAAGGTGTGCGTGCTAGGATACTTTGTTCTTTACACTTTCGGCGATGGCTCCAATTGTGCCTGATTGATTAGCGCGTCAAGTATCGGTTCAGCGAATTCATCACCGCGGAAAAAAAGTTCGATCCGTCAGAGAAAACCACGGAAGCTTCATATTGCCATAATAAGATTTCATTCTTCTATATACTTAGACAGTTTACGTATAGGATGGCTACAGCGGAAAATTTTAATACAACAATTTTTTTTATATCATCGTAATTTTTACGCTGTGTATCTGTAAAGGGTGACGTAAAAATATTAATATTGCTTTGATTTTGCTAACGAAAGATCCGATGAAATGGCCACAGAAATTGCAGTTATGTATGAACCACAATTTATATATTTTCACTTCTGCTTTATTCATCAACCACTTACAGGGAGATGTTAGTGTAATAAAGTCTCTGCCTCCCTGTCATTTACGCACCCACACATGTAATGACTTGGAAAAGCGAAGGGCCAATATTACATATATTTTAACTTGCAAGCCTATATCAAAATTTTATATCCATGATTCCGAAAGTAATTACATGTGACATACGATAATAGTCTACATGTATATGACAAAAACGGCTTCATGTGAATTATCGTTACGTCATCCTTATAGAATATAGCAATAGGCTCCTATATGTAACTATCAACAAAACGAAGAAACAATATAAATGGGTTAACCCAAAATATTGATATGTTTCAGTGGCATGATCAGGATTTCTTGGAAGTAGGGACCCGGGAGACTAGTATCGACACATACCCCCCCCCCCCCCCCCCCTTCTTCTCCTCCTCGCCATCCCTGGACCCGTCCTTCGACGATGTAACTTGACAAGAAAATAATCATATACATGTGAGTAGAACAACTGATAGCTGATTAATTGTGCTAAAGCTCATTATTGAAAGTCGGATAAGTGAACCGTTCATTTCATTATGTTGAGTACGGTACTTTCAATGAATTGCATAATGAGCAATACAAATAGGCCCAAACAAATGTTTCAATTCAGATGTACAATTGCAAATTACAGATGACGTCACGAACGAAAAATTGCCTTCGTGTGATGACGCATGAGACAATTCTTCATTTGAAATGGTATTGGTAAGGAAGCATTCCTCAACAGCCGTTAGTTACTATGAGTGTCCTCTAAGTAAATCCTTCATAGCATGATACTAATAGCTCAAATAATTATATTCATCGAGCATAAACGAATAGCAATGTTTGATTACAGAAATAATTTTATGATTTAACGAGAGATTTCAAGTATAATCATCTTCAAGTGACAAGAAAGTCTTCTTCAATTTAATCGCAGTTCCTCCACGAGCAATATTAGTTAATTATTCTCATTTTCCTGCCCTGCAGGTGAACCATTCCAACCAATCAGGTTAATTACTTAGACAATATATAGTTAACAATATGAATAGGCATATATATTTTAATCCAGACGTATTTGTGATTACTACTAATAATAATAATAATAATATTTGATTTTTATATAGCGCTTTATACCAGCGATAGGTCTCAAAGCGCTTTACAGACGTTATATTACCCCTGGTCAATAATAACCTGTCCCAGAGACAATCCCTTCAGTCGGCAGCAGTTATATACTGCGCCCAATGACAAGTTACCTCACAGGTACCCATTTAACCCCTGGGTGGAGAGAGGCAAGTGAGATAAAGCATCTTGCCCAAGGACACAACGTAATGAACTAGGCAGGAATCGAACCAGCAATCCATGGATCACGAGTCCGACGCCTTAGCCAATTGGCCACCACGCTCTAATGACAATAATAAAAAATGATTATAACTTTTCAATTAATATATAATATATAATAGTGAGGTAAAACTTCACACCAACAATTAAGCTCTTTCATACGTGAAATATACATCATCCACATATTCTGTTTCAAGCGTTTTGATATAGGATCACACACCACTTTATGAAATGATTTTCTTTCAAAACCTATAACAATTATTTTCAAGTTAAGTACGAGAAAAACCACCACATGAATCACAATAGACTGATCAGTACCGTACCACACGTAAAACGTGAACTATAATAGAACTAATATCAATAAATACCAATAATAAAATATTAATAAATAAAACAAAATATATTTGATGTTTTTCGACATATATATCGACTCTGTACTACTGAGTCACGTTATTATTCCTAATAAAACTGTCATCTTTGATGGATCACGTGCTCTTGTGATCTTTAAATGTTTAGCTTTAAATCCCGCTCCGATCACACTGTGTTCAATTCTTGATGTAATCTCCATCCGACAAAACTGTTGAAATAAACGTAAATATAACAGACAATCGTCATCATACAATTACTCAGCAGGTTGTCTGTTTTGGAATATTTGTGTTCGCTTTATTTATTCTTATTTACGTTTTTTAGTATTTTTATTTTTCAAACAAAATTGATCTCTTCTTACTTTCTTTCCTTTTCCTCTCTCAATCTATGACTCGCATTTTTCATGTTGAGCACGCTATGAGTCAGCAAATTGTAATTACAACATCTGAATAATATACCGTTTGCTCATCATATATCTGTGCGCTTTGTATTCGATTTAACGCCCGCAAGAAAGAAAAAAAAATGATGTTTCTCTCGCTCTCCCACTCTCTCTTCTTTTTCTTTTCGTGACGGTGTTAAAATAATTCCCTAAAAACCATAAAAAAAAAATTTTAAAAAGTTATATATAAAAAATGCGTCCATTTGTGTGTGTTTTTGTGTGTGTGATCACACAAACCATCCAAAAGATTATTAGCAACAAATAAAATTCGTATCTTTTCATATATAGTATATGTTCTACATCTGGTTTGACAGCGATTTCTCAAACTACTAATATACACGGTATAAGGAAGATCAAGCCGAGAGCGATCAAACAGCGGAAATTTCATCGGGCTTGTAATAAACGACTTCTACTCTATAGAGGGTTCAATTCCCATGACAGAATGGGAAATCGTTCACAGATTTTGCCGACAGGGGTATCATACATGGTAGTTTTTACATGACAGAAATTGAAGAAACATTTTGTAATGATGTTAGCAAACAAATAGTTAATTATGTGCAACAGACCACAAACTCTCTCTATCTATCTATCTCTCTCTCTCTCTCTCACTCATAAAATATTTAACGGATTTGAATACGAAATTGTATGAATAAATTTATCATAGTATGCAACAGAACATAAAAAGGAATTAACGTAGCGGCTGCATCGTGTAAACCAAGATAAGATCATCTTTTTTCTTTTTCATTTTTTCACCCATTCTAATTTCGGTATTATAGCGTGATGAGATGATTTATGCATTTTATATCAACTGTGTTTTGTTTAAATTTACATTTTCTTTATTTCATAAGTTTCTCGCGTATCCATTTATGAATAAGAAACAGTCCCATTTTTCTCTGTATGATCAATTTAATAATTTTGTTGATACGGTATACCTTACTTTGAGGGACTATCATCGTGTTATCATGTAGGTTTGACAAGCATCGTGTCAAACGATGTAGAAGTCAATCGTTTTTTATATCTGCCACATCTGTGGCATGGCATGGCATGACATAGCATGGCATGGCATGGCATGGCATGGCATGGCATGGCATGGCATGGCATGGCATGGCATGGCATGGCATGGCATGCCATTCTATTCTAATATATATTTATATATTTTAGTTTTGTGCTATGTTTGGCGAAACGACCGTTAAAACAGCTGAGGTTCATCAGTTAAAGTGACTGTATTATACCATGGAGGTAAAAACCTCCATGATTATACAGCCTAATACACAGACCATTAGGTCAGTTACTGAAATGTAACAGAAAACTGTAAGGGAAAAATAAGAGCTTGATGGCCCTAAATGATATATGTTTACAATGCATAACGACTTTCTCAAGGACATATGATATTCAGTGTCTGCAATGGTGTCCTGTAGGATTAAACCATAATGAAGTTAAAAGAACATGCTTCGGTTGAGTCACTTGAGTTTACAAAACAATGTATTGACATTAGCAGGCCTATAATGAGGTACCGACATCATCAGCCGTTTAGCCTTAAAGGAGTATTACAGAGCATATTTAGCATATTTTAAAGGTGCATATCTTGAAACAGAATCTATGCTGTAGAAACTTTACCAGCACTAACATTTTGTGTATAAATTGTGAATAGAGTTTTAAAAATGGAGATTTCAAATTTCGTTTATTATCGTTATCATCATTAACTTTTTCGAAGTTAATTTGAAGGCTAATCTTTACCAAATTTTAATCACAGACTCGTTAACCACAACACCCCCCCCCCTCCCCTCCCCAACCTTTTCCATGTCTCTCCAACCCCATTCACACGCATCCGTGTTAATCTGATCTGATATTAACCATCATCATTTGTGTCACAGGAATAAAATGAGAGTGCAAAGAAATTGAAATATTGCAGATAATACCTCAGATCCTTCACCCTTCGTAGCGAGTAATTTGGCATTTCAGTGACATATGTAGTTGTTACTGTTAACACCTTACAACGAATGGTATCACAAGATCCATGGGGCGCAGCCCGGGAGGGGAACTAGGCAACACTCGCTCATCCGTTTGTATGATGACTATTCCAGATATAGAAATGGAAATGTATCGATAGCATTGATATACTTATAGTCATGGTTACTTCTGCAATTCGAGTACATGCGTCGTCATGTATTCATTTCGGGTATACCGCAAACTCTTCATGTTGCCAAGTTGAAAGTTCTAACTCAGTTGCAACTGGGCTACGGCTTTTGTGTGAACTGATCCGTAAAACACGACAACATATGGAAAGGTGTTTACTTTCATTAAAATCAACAGAATGATGAAGTTTCTGTCGCAGACTTTGTTTGTTATATTAGAAGTTTAGATTGTTGCAAAGAGGCCTACAGGGTATCTTTTGCTCCCCGGCTTTCGAAAGTTGAAACAGCATTCAACATGACTCAAAAATGCATATTCATAAACCTTTGAACGTCTGCCATTGCTGATTGCCCTCCTGATCTTTTGGGCGGGAAAACTGAGGTGCTGAACGTGATTGCATTCAAGGGGACATGAATGAAAAGAAACATAAAATGAGCATGCGCGAAGACTAAATATAAGATACATAAATATATAGAAATAGATGGACGTGCTTCCGTTAACGTCCAATTTAATTTAAAGAACGAATGTAAACAGCATAGACTACATAAACCTGATTATTTATATTTTCTTCATTCTCTCTAGTATGCCTCAACGGAGAACATCTCACTCGCGGTCTCTGAATAGCTTGTAAATTCACACTATATTTTTATTAATACGCTGACCGAAGATAATCAGTTTTATGAGTTATATCGAGAATTCGCTGACAATCGAGGCCTGAAAATTAGAACATGTTTATATTTACACAATTAATGAATAAACAGGTATGGATTGAAAAAGTTGTCTGTAGCACACATCTTTTTTTTT
>KN886296.1:13416-23859 GCA_000934455.1 Apostichopus parvimensis
GAGAAGATGATAGCTGTACTTACAGACGAGATGGAGGAAGAGAGGACCAAGAAACCTGGCTTACAGGTAAGAGGAGGACTGGGAGGAGGACTGGGAGGAGGACTGGGAGGAGGACTGGGAGGAGGACTGGGAGGAGGAGGACTGGGAGGAGGACTGGGAGGAGGACTGGGAGGAGGACTGGGAGGAGGAGGACTGGGAGGAGGACTGGGAGGAGGAGGACTGGGAGGAGGACTGGGAGGAGGACTGGGATGAGGAGGAGGACTGGGAGGAGGAGGACTGGGAGGAGGAGGACTGGGAGGAAGACTGGGAAGAGGACTGGGAGGAGGACTGGGAGGAGGACTGGGAGGAGGACTGGGAGGAGGACTGGGAGGAGGACTGGGAGGAGGACTGGGAGGAGGACTGGGAGGAGGAGGACTGGGAAGGGGACTGGGAGGATAAAACAATGGGGAGGCAAATAAATGATTAGTGAATGAGAGGTAACGGCATTCAATTAGGAACATGGTCTATGCAACCAATTATGTGTAGATTAGTCAATGGTTTAAATTAGGGGAGGGAGGTATAGGGAGGTTGGTAAGAGGGGGCTGTTTGAGAAAAACTTTTTATTCCAACATTGGCTGATTTTTGGTCGAGGTGTGGTCTATCCAATAAGTGTAATGGGAGTGTGTGGGGGGGGGGGGGGGGGGGACAGAGGATATATCTTTATCTATGGTCCTGTGGGTGTTCTGACTTTACTTGATAGTTCTTATATCGTTGTTTTCTTGTAGCAATCAATGGATGAAGTAGAACAGGAGCTGTTTGAGGTCCGATCAGAGCTACAACGGGTGAATGGAACCATTCGTTTGAGAGAATCACAGCTGGGTGAACAAGAGAGATCCCTGAATGAGGCAGAAGTTTTGGTAAGATTTTCTGAACTCATCATGATAGACAGAAGAAGTGCGTAAGAGACAGGTGGGGTGGTGGTGTTAGAAGGAGAGGGGTCGAAGATAAACCCAACAAGAAAGATTTCATTGTTGTTTGTAGTTCTGTGCCCATGATTGTGACCGAATGCTTAAAAGGCGTTTTCATGGACACAAATCAGTCTGAGGTAATAATTACAGTAATAAATAATAACAAATGCACAAGAGACTATATGATACCTTAACATAGTCTCAACTACACTTTTCTTTTGTGCACTTGTGCAGACGTAATAATGAAGTAGCTTCTTAGATTGACCGGCTTATTCTTAGGGTGACCAAGCAATCCTAAAGAGTTTCTTCGCTTGTTTCCTGTTGTGTTTTTCATTCAGGCAGTATTCTCTTCTTAAGCCCTCATAGAGTTTTAATTTTACTTCCTTTCGCTTCTCAAATAATAAGTGCTCTAAATGTGATTAATCAAACAAATGAGTGAATGAATCAACGGACCATACCCTAGATAGAATGACCAACAATTCAATTGACCGACCAATTCTTAGATCCAATGATCAGATTTATATTGACAGACCAATTGCTATCTGGACCATCCAATTCTTCGATTTGAGTCCATTTTTTTTTTTTCATCTTTACATTGCAGAATCAAAAGCTGCAAAAGGAAGTTAAACTCTTGACAAAGGACAAAGAAGCTGAGATCCAGGAAAGGTAATGTGACCTGAGGTCAACTCTAACATCTTTGAGTAATTCATGTGATGCACTACAACATTATCAATGAAGTCATTGGAAGTCCTGTTTATAATTAACATAACTAGTTTGATCTGTTTTGTGTTAATAAATCAGTAAGTCAGTTTCATATTTTTCTACGCATATATATTTAAACAAAAAACTGAATCTGACTAGTTACTTTCTGGGGTTTTATATGAAATGAAAATCCTTTTATTTCATCATAAAATATGTACAGTATAATGTGATGTATATATTCAGACCAAAGTTACTCCTACACAGGCATTGTGTTATACTCCTTCACAGGCTTTGTTTTCAACACAATGTTATTATAAGTATAATCATATTAGTACAATATTTTTTCATTTAGATTTCAAACAAAGTTCACACATTTTTATTACTGTTTAACAGTCACTGGCTGCCCTGGTAAGGGCGTGAGAACTTCAATACAATACACCCACCTAAAGATAAGCATCATTGCATCTGGTGTAGATAATAGTAATGATTCTTGAACAATGGGCCTCTCTAACAATAGGCCTCTAACAATGGGCCTCTCTAACAATGCGCCTCTAACAATGGTATGGTATTGCTAATACTTGCCATACCAAAATGTTTAACATGGTGGTGAAGCATTCACTATGTCAGTTGTCCATATGAGTAGTGTTTCAGTGTATTTATGCTATGTCTCTCCTTGTCAAGAAGTAACACAGAAAGATATATACTGCAGGATATATTTGATGTTTCCACAATCATTTGCAGTATATAAGAATAATTGGTATCATAAGGCAGATTGATTGCTACTGGGTACAGGCAATGATTACTGTTATGCTGTGGGTACAAATATGATAACCCAACCCCAATATCTCTCCCTCATTAGTGTTTCACATTTGTATTAGTGACAATTATCAGACTTTATAATTAATGCAAGGTTTGGTTGTGTCCTGTAAAGTTTGATGAGGGGGTGTGTTACAAGTTTTCAGTATTCATGACTATAAGTGTTTCAATGCCTATTACAATATATTTAGAAACCAGATCATCTCAGAAATGCAACAAAAGTTAGACGAAACGATTAATGAAAACAGTGTCTTGCAAGAGGTCAACAAAACTATCGAAGAAAGGGTAAGTGAAAATTCACTGTATTTTTTGTTTTTGATTTTGAAATTATGCTATGCAAGTTCCCTTTAGGGTAAGAACACCTATGCCTTATTTTGTAATTACTATATACAAGAGAGGCTGCTTCATCTAACATTTCCTCTTCCAAGTACTTCATCCATTATTTTGTTATTAATATGATTTAAATTGTGGAGTTATTCGAATTTATGTCAAGTATTGCTCATTTTTGTATTTAAGTACATGTCTTTTTGTCTTATTTAATTACTCACATGTATTGTTTCTCCAAACAGAAAGGAGGTTCTGATGGCAGGATCAAGAGGTGAGATTTGTGATAACCTAGTTTATTGTTTAGGATATAACACAATCGACAATTCATTTGCATATAATTCTCTGGGCTGAAGTTTTTTAGGTCATCAAGTGTTCAGGCTATAATTACCAGTGGTTTGCAGTTTTGTGGATTAGAAGAAATAGTTCAAATCTCCCAACAGCGCAATGAGTGATTATCGGTTTGATCTTTAGAGCTTAGTAATGAAATGGTATAAACACAGATTGAAGATGTGCATAAGGCATTGTTATTTTGTGTAACTATGTATAGGATTGGATCTTTACATGTTAGGCAGTAAAACCATGATAAGTACATGTATACAATACACAAGTGATTTGTTGATCTGTTTCTGCAGACTGGAAGATAAGGTCAAAGGTCAGATTGAGGAGATGCAAGGTTTGAATAAGCAGCTCGCAAACCTGCAGACTCGAAACAGAAAGTTGGATCAGAACAACGAAGGACTACAGAAGGAGCTAGAGGAGCTGAGAGAAGGTAACAGAACTTTGAGTAGAAAACAAAAATATACTCAACTAGAACAACTTCCAATTGGAGTTAGTTCTTACATAGAGACTATCAAACTGTATATGAACATTCAATCTGAGGCAAAACCTCACTGCAAAAGTTTGCAAAATAGTGACCGGTGTTGGTAATAGTGACCGGTGCTGGTTATACTGACCATTGTTGGTAATTTTGATTGATGTTGGTAGTACTGACCGTTGTTGGTAATACTGACCCGTACAGGTAATACTGACCCAAATAGATAATACTGACACACTTTGGTTTTACTATGACCCATGCATGTAATACACTCTACTGACCAATGCCAGTTACTGGTCTGACTCATGTAGGTAATTGCAACCCATGTAGGTAATTGCAACTCATGTAGGTAATTGCAACTCATGTAGGTAAATCCAACTCATGTTGGTGATACTGACTCATGTGGGTAATTCTGAACTTGTCCATGTCTTACATCACACAAGGATTATGTTATTTATTATGATTTCTGGTTTATTCTCAGACAAATCCAAATGCAAGCAATGTGAACAGTCCAAAGGTCAATCTGAAAAGATGACCAAACAGAAGGAGACTTTGGAGGAAGAGAATGAAGACCTGATTCGAGAGATCGAAAGACTGGAATCCCTCCTGAATATTCATATGCAAGATGGTAAACAAGAACAGAAAACAACCCCTGTGTAAGTAGTCCTACTGAACTATATGATTAAGGGTTTGGATAGTCACAACCATTTAACAAATAAATGAAGAAGAGCTACTCTAAATTCTTCTAATTTATGCAAGGTGGTGAGGTTGGGGGTGAGATGAGGTTGGGGTGAGGGTGGAGGTGAGGGCGGGGATGAGGTGCAATGAATTGTGACGGCACTGACTGGTACTTACATACAAGGCTCAATGATCTTTCTTGTTTTTCTAAGGGGGGGGGGGACATTCTCAGTTTTACAAAATTTTAAGTATCGCTCACTTGAATGTTAGATTTCTCCAGAAAAGCAACATCATACAAAAATATAAACTTTTACCCTTTTGACATTTTATTCACCACCATTTGCAAAAGTCATGTGATATCTGTTCATGGAAAAATTTGTGCAATATGTACAGTTTTACTACTGATTAAAAGTACTGGTGAGTACAAGTAAAGATAAATTGATTCTTCAGACATCTTTGAAAAAACTTTTTTGGGGGTCTTGTACGGAAGATGTAATTTTCTTGGGCTTAATGTACACTTTGGGGGTCTGTCCTGCATTTTACTAAATCTACTGAGTATGACTCAAATTAAGTTCGGACTTGATCAAACTAAGATGAGCTCACCGAGAAAGGTTGTATGAAAAATATAAAATAAATAGTGAAGTCACAGGAGTGTTAACTGTATCAAAAGACAAAGTGGAGAATATCGATTTTACAACTGCAGTATTTACTGTATTATTTAGCTTGACTAGTCAAAACTGATAACCTACATTGTTATGGAATGGTGTAGTATCTAAATCACCTTAAAATTTATGCAAATTAATGCGGAAATGTGAGCTGTAACCTTTAGTATGATAATACTTAATTAACAAAGGGTTTTAAAGGAGTCATTTCATCTTTAAGATCGAGTAGAGTCATAAGTTATTCGACTCGACTAAGTCGACCAAGACTGACTCAGATGAGTCTTTAGCAACTAGAGTCACTGTATTATCTCTATGGAGAAAAGATTTAAACTTGTTTGAGGCAAGTTACTTTAGAAATGTAGTGACTCTTTACAACATCTGGTATTTCCAAATAGAAGGTCAATAACAGAGAATCACTAAACACTAGTTTCATGACAGAACATTTGAATGAATGAATGATAGTTGGTTTCTGGCTACACCTGCCACCAACCAGAGTTATATAAAGCACTCATTTTACTTGCACATTTAACAACTTAATTGCACATTTGAAACAGCTCTTTGACAGTCTTGGTACACTTGGCAACCTCTTTGCTCTGTTTTTATAACCATTACTCACAATATGGTTACATCTGTAAGCATTCTATAAGTGTAGATGAAGAAATAACAGCTAATGACTCATCTGATGCAACTTCAAAGAACACAAGTTTCAAACACAACTAGCATCATTACCAGCAACATTTTCAAAAACATTTTTTTCCCCCTCTTCACTGTCCAGTCAAATAGTGATAAATATCTATAACTCTCTTTTGGTAGGGAACGTTTCTGTATATACCATGCTAGTAAGGTTTTATAACCTTAACCTATGCACCGTCAAAAGTAAAGTATATGAAGAGGTATAACCTATGCAAAAGTACATGAAATAGTATAACCTATGCAAAAGTATATGAAATAGTATAACCTATGCAAAAGTACATGAAATAGTATAATCTATGCAAAAGTACATGAAATATTATAACCTATGCAAAAGTACATGAAATAGTATAATCTATGCAAAAGTATATGAAAAAGTATAACCTATGCACCATCCTCCGTATTAACATCATATGAAATAACTTGTTTACTGTGCCATCAGAATCCAACCATTTTTATCTCTTTATAGGCTCAAATCCAAAATTCCTCTTCGAGAAAAAGATGGATCACGACAGAGTTCAGGGGCTCCTACACCAAAGGAATCGCAATCTCCCAAGGATGGTAAGGCTGCCAACCCACAGCAGCTTGCCCAGGCACTCCGGAGACTGTCCACAAAGCCAGGAGCAAAGGCGAATAAACTTTCACCAAATGTCTCAGACTCTGATGAAAGACGCAAGTCTCGGGACATGCCAGCGGTCAGTGGTTACGACGAGAGCCGAAGGACTTCCTTGAATGACCTGGAAGCAAGGATCCAGAGACTTTCCTCATCACAGCAGAAATCAATGAAAGATCTCAGGAAGTCTTCCCTGAAACCAGAATCCGACAGCAAGTCCAGTGAGAAGACAACACCAAGGAAGCAAGCTCACTTTGTGCTGCCCTCTAGCAAGAAATTTGACAAGTCCCCAGCCTCTACACTGTCTGCCAGCTTAGGTAACTCTAGAAAAGAAGAAAAATGATTGAAAAAAGATGGATTCCAGCAAAAGATTGCTGCGGTTTTTGTAAATTTATGATACCATGAAAGCCCTATAACAATACAAAATTTCATTCCAAATGATGCAAAAAGAATATCTGAAATTATAGAATTTGCATGTGATTAATATTAGTATGAAAACATTTCTGCACAAAGAACTCTCAAATATGGAATGGATTAATCGATTAACTTTCCTTTGGTGAAAATAAGATCTATGAAAGTGTGTTAGGTTGATCTCATTCAAGTACTTTTGGACGTTTGATAAAATTGACCACCAAAGCAGATGTATTTTTAATTATATTATGCCAGTGTTGTTATCACCTTGATGTGGTTTTTGCCACAAGTTTGTTTTTACCCTTTTACAGCTTTAGCAATTTGATGCATTCTCTTTATTGTTATTAAGGCATTATTAAATTATGAACTGTGACAATAGAACATTCCAGATATTATCACCTTGATGTTTGTTTGTAACCGTCCACAGTCCATACAGGGTAACAAGCCTGTCTTTAAGAGCTGTATAGCCTAGTAACCTAAAGCAGATTATGTCTTCAGCCTAGTAATCAATTCATTCATAGCCTTGTCCTTTATTTATTATGTTATAGCCCCCTTATGTATGAATGATTGGTAGAGACATAACTGTTAAGACAAGGTTTAAACTAACCTGTATGTACCCTTAAATCTTGCTATCATGTGCCTAAGGACCATTTCAATACTCCAAATTATTTCATAATATTTTTATATCATTATTTTGATTCCTGCTGATATCAATCTTATAAAATACAATCATATATTTAATAAAGTTGCGCAGCATTGTACTTTGACATATCCCATTTACACCATTGAAGATACACTGCATATATATCATAATATTCCAGTTTTGAATATCATTACTTTGTATGGAGCAATGGTTTTTTGTGTAAGATGTTGCTATGTTATAATTGCATTCCAATATGCTGTAAGATTTAATCACCTGGAATATTTTCATTTTTTTCTTTGCAGTGTGTGCTATGCTCTTATTAATTATGAATTTCAAATGGATGTTACTACATTTCTTTGTAGACACATTTTATATCTTTTTAATATATTTTAAGGAAGTGGCATGTTAAACTCATTGGCTGAAATGACAATCTTCCAAACAGTGCTTAGAGACTTTTAGTGTGCTGTGTGTATCATGAACCACAAACTTATTTATCTTTTTAAGTCTTTAAAATGGATACTATTTGTAAATATATGACTGAATAAATTTCTACAAAAACAAAATAACAAATGCATTGTAATGCTCATTTCTTACTTAGACAAATGACAGGAAGTAATACAACTTCCAAAAATCCAGAATTTATATATATATATCGTTAGTTTACTTTTTTTTGGCCAACAACTTCTCTAGATTACATTCTTTGAAAGCACCTAATCCCCTCCACTATCCTCTCCTATTGAGCACATAATCCCCTCTACTCTCCTTTTTAGCACCTAATCCCCTCCACTATCCTCTCCTATTTAGCACCTAATCCCCTCCACTCCTTTTTAGCACCCAATATCCTCCACTCTCCTCTCCTATTTAGCACCTAATCCCCTCCACTTCTCTCAAGATAATGTCAATCTGTCCTCGTTTTGTTTACCAGTTTAACAATTACAGTTCATCTTTATCAGACGTTACTTCCTCTGTGGTAGTCTTCTCCAACCTCTCTCGCAGATTTGAAAAGACTGAATCTATGCTCTTCCAAGAAGTTTCTTCATGCTTTTTTGTTCCTGTAAATTGACCGATAAAGAAGGAATTTACTTTATGCATTTGATATTTTAAAAGATATATTCTCACCTGAAATTCGAGTTTTAATACATTTACAGTTGGGTATTTTAAAATTTCATCGCAACTTGTATGCAAATTCAGAACCCTGTGAACTCATTACCTGGAAGACAAATGTCACATGTGACATCTGTCACCATTCCACATCTTGAGATACTGTTTAGGTTTCCAGATTTCAACCCAAGATGACCTAAAAAATACATGTGTAAACTTTGTGCAAGTTATGGTCTCTCCGATATGCTTACATGTTGAAATTTTGTCATCTGCTGAACTTAACTGATCTTTGATACCCCCCCCCCTGTTGCCCCTCCTCCCAATAATGGGAACTTTGTACTGATCACAGCAAAGCTATGTATGTCCATTGTGACATCTGTCAAATTAGCAATTTTGAGATATCATGTTTACAAGCTAGGATATCACACAGATGCATATACACATAACTGCCCAGCTTACTTGCCTAGGTGAGTTACCAACAATTGCTTGATCAACCAGGACTTGTTTTATTTCATACCTAGGTAGGTCAATTTTCATATTAACATTAAAGTTTTCCTATAGAATAAAAAAAAATGTAAAAAAAGTTGTATCATTTCTCACCTGCAGATAACCTGAGACAGTCTTTAGTAGATTTTTGTACCAAAGTATCCAATGGTTCATCAGAGGTAACCCAATTAATAGCATTCTAGAAGACAATAGATTGTAAAAAATTAAAATCATAATATAGTAACAATAGATTGTGAGGATCACCCGAATATTTTGATTTTCAGCTGCTCTGTTACTGTATCCCTTCGGGTGATCCTCCTTATCTACTTTGTACTTTGTATTTGTACTTGTATTTGTATTCTTGTGTTTCAGTTTTTCTTTTCATTTTTATCATTTAACCTGTCTGTTTTCTGTGCGTGTTTTTGTCCCTTCTGTTACTGTACTTGTCATTTAGCCTCTGAAGAAGATCCTGCTAGGATCGAAACGTCAGGCCAACTTACTTTTACACAACAATAGATTGTATTAGACTTCACCTGTTAAACCTTGGCAAACAGTCTCACACAAATGAAATCTAGTCTTATATGTGTTTCCACAAACGGTATTAAAACAATAACAATTCTTAAAGTTATCCTGAATAGTTCACTATCAGTTGTGAAAGTATCCGTACTAGTTTCTGTATGTAATATATACTGACAATGATAATTGATAAAGGAACATTCTTTCAGTACTAAAATAATACTTTTGCTAGATGTTCGTGCAGTAAATATTTGTGTATCGTTTAATGTGTTCGACGTATATACCAACATAGACAAGTCAGAGGCTTAGGTCAAGTCGTAAACCTGGTCGTAACCAGGTTTCTCCTATAATACATTTGACATTTATATGGTTATTACCTCAGAGTACCAGCGTTGTATATTTCTTGATGCATCGTGAAAGAGCATTGAATGTACGGAGTCTGTCAGAGCCAAAAACAAGACCTTCCTGAAGAGACCTCTCCTATTCTTTGCCTCAGAATAAAAAATAAATAAATAAAATAAAAACGGGGAGGGGCGGGAGGACAATATAACATGATGATATACAAGCGATAATTATTCAAATCCAATTTTGGAGAGAGGCTGCCAAGCCAAAGCTTTCATTCTTTCACTCACTTTGATACATGTAGCATTTAAACATTCCCAAACACATAATTGGATAATTCCAAAACTATTAAAATAACGATATTATATATAATATTTAAATATTTTGCGTCCTACAAATTTAGTGTAACGCTTTGAGTACTTCCTTTTATATAGCAAATTACAGTACCAACAAATTGTGACAACTGCCAAATGAATTGCAAACTGTCAATCTTAATAGCCAAAGGTAGTATCAACCTAAATAGCCAAATGTATTGCCAACTGTCAACCTAAATAGCCAAATGTATTGCCAACTGTCAACCATAATAGCCAAGTATAGTGTCAACCTAAATAGCCAATGTAGTGTCGACTGTCAACCTAAATAGCCAAATGTATTGCCAACTGTCAATCTTAATAGCCAAAGGTAGTATCAACCTA
>KN886296.1:31975-50378 GCA_000934455.1 Apostichopus parvimensis
TATTGTCTGGGGGGATCTTGTCCGGGGGGATTTTAGTTTGGGGGGATTTTGTCCAGGGGGAATTTTGGCTGGGGGGATTTTGTCCGGGGGGATTTTGTCTGGGGGGATTTTGTCCGGGGGGATTTTGTCCGGGGGGTTTTTGTCCTAGAACCATATTTCCACTGCAAGATACCTTCTTGCCAGATTCTGCCATTCCAAATCTAGCATATCTGACCAAGCTTCTACTGAATTTGTAAGTTGTATCAATTCATTAAACTTTTATACCAAAGAGAAGGCCTTTTTAATAACTGATGATGCTATATCAGCTAAATCCGTTAGATTATATTTCTTGCAAGCTTTAGGTCTAACAGATCCCAGTTATGTCTTTCAATATCCTACCAATGCAATAATGTGATTCCCAGCTACAGAAACCAATGCCAGCATTTATTATGGGCAACAATATCAAACCTGTAAAGGACTAACAAAGGCAACTGACTGTTTGCTATTTGTTAGCAATACTATAGGTTCAATGGCTAACATGGGTGGCTGACTCCTTGCTACTGTATGTACAGTATTAACAGTAGGTGCTATAACTAACATAAGGTGTCTGACTGTTTGCTATGTATTGTAGTTGCAAAGACTACATAATAGCTAGTCTATGATACTACGCTATAGTCATTGTCTATCATACTATACAGAGTAAACACACAGCACTGTAATGCGACATGTTCTCTGTATAGATGTCTCTGCATATAATACATCATACAGTACATATGCCTCAAGCCTTTTCTGTGTGCACAGATTGTACAACTTCAGCACTACTATACATCTGAGATGGTTTAGCTATGTGTCAAACCCTCTTTTAACTATCAAATAGCTTCATGTTATAATAAGCAACAGCAAACTGGTAGGGAGAAGAGTGAGCAGGGTAAGGGGGGGGGGGGTAATGTGGTGACCAGGTTTGTGTTCATTATACTTGCCAGATATTTCTCATCTCAGGAATTTCTCTTACATTTTTATGCAAATGTACCTTCCCTTGTTCTATTGTAGAACAAAGTCTTTTGTTAAAACCAAATTTGGGTTTGCAGCAGTTACTCCGATTCCATCCAAAAATGTGAAATCAAGTGAAGACTATTGAATTAGCCTAATCCCTTTTGTCTGGTATTTATATCTGGATGTGTCATCTCTGAAAGTGCTAACTTTGTTTTTTTTTATAACAATAATGATATCGACCTGGCAATTATTTTACGACACTAAACATCAACATATTAATGTGGAAGTAGCCAAAAGGCTTATTACTTAGAGTTCACGTCGGGTGGATATCAAATTTACAGGTTTTAGCTCATTTACTTGGATGTTTTACAATAATACGGGAAAACCATGAAAAGGACCTTAGACCAACTTACAGGAATTGGTATTCTCTTGAGTCCTGCTTCTGTTTCTAAGAGATTATAGACATGTTCGGTGATGACTTCTCCTAGAGCCTCATACCTCTGCTGGTTGTAACTCTGGTCATTCTCTCGGGCAACAAACTCAAATGGTTCCCCTGTCTCTATGTGTCTCAGTTGGCCATCTGCATTTGGGAAGAAGAAAACAACAAGATGAAAGGCATTTAAGATCTATAGTTCCAGGATGTTGATGCTGTTACAAGTCACCAGATTATCACAAACATTTCAGCTTATTCCTGTAAAATTACTAGACGTAGCTTCTGAAACCTTCAAATCTCTAACAGTCATTTGAGGATTGTTAAAAATTACTAAATAACTGTCTGGATTATATTAACGACCTATTAGGGTGGTAGTAATATCTCAGTCTGGATTATCACTACCTTTAGGGTGGCAGTAATATCTCAGTTAGGATTATATTAACAACCTTTTGGGGTGGTAGTAATATCTCAATCTGGATTATATTAATGACCTTTTGGGGTGGTAGTAATATCTGTCAGGATTATATTAATTACCTTTAGGGTGGTAGTAATAGCTCAGTCTGGATTATAACAACCTTTAGGGTGGTATTAGAATTGGTGTTGAAAACTTGAGCATGGGTGACCATAAACTGACTCTAGCATATTTTGGGACAACACTGATGACCTTTCATGCCTGATATTTCTAATCACTTTAACTCTGAAAAATAATACTGTGACAACTACAAATACAAAAAAAATATTGTTTGATTGGATTGAAGAGCTAGATTTAAACTATAGCAAACTTTACTAACTTTTATTGAAGTGGTAATAGAATTCCTTCAGAGTTGTCGGAAACTTGTGCTTCTCCTGCTTTGGTCTCTCTTCGTTGTGATTTAACTTGAGCTTTTTTGCAGAATGAACAGTGTCTCCGTCGTCTGTGAAGAAAGGAGACAGACATTTTCTTGATCTTCGAGCAGCGATACAAACCGTTAAGAGAGGACAACAACTAAATGACTACATTGTTATTTCCTTTGATGTCAGTGATTACTATACTATTAATTATAATAACCAATTAGGCAAATGTTGAATGGTATGGCTTTGTGAGACTAATGTTCTAATTTTTATTTCTTGCAGTAGTAAAATCCAGAATGATATCAGAATGGTTCACACAACTAAGACGCCTGTTTTGGTACTAATCTCTTTCCAAGAGGATTAACCTTGGGTAGCTCTGCTACATGTAAACACTGGATTTAACTTTAATAATCTACATGGAAGAACCAGAAGGCCCGCAGGTTACTGTATCATATGTGGTTCCTTGCAAATTTGTATAAGAAAATTTAATTTTAACATTGGGCAAGTAGTTTGAATGTTGTTGACTGGAAGTGATAAACATCCTTTTTTCTTGCACTTTTACAGACATCATAAGGTATCATGACATCGACCTTTCACCTCTTACAAAAATAATAGACCTTCCACCTGTAAAAATCACATAGAGAGACTTACCAATAAGCTATGAAATCCATTCAAGGTTAAGCGATGTCACGCACAAGACCACATCTTGTACTGATACCATTTCAATAATGTGATGGTCCCCTTTTCATAGAAGACAATAAAAATACTTTGAAAAAATCGCCTTAGGCCACAAACCTGTGTTCAGTGTCCTTGAAACGACAGTTGTAAACACAAAGGACTAACATAACGGAAAATTAGGCAGTCACTCCTAATGTAGCTAATGTTCTCATAAAATAAACTTGAATTACGAAAAGACTTGCAAAATGGTAAATCTTTCATGGATTTTGATGGGAGTTGCAGCTATTTTCATCATGTCTAATGTCTATTAGAATGATAAGGACAATGTTGTTCATAGGTGTTCATATATCTTTAAAGTCCCCATTATAGGGCAAGGGATGTCACCTTTATTAAGAGATCACTTGGTTAGATGTACATGTCAAATATCTTTAACAACACTTCTAAGCTACAGTGTTTTAGTTCATAATAGGACACCACATTAACAGATTATATTACAAGAAAATTTGAATGGCTAATCATTAATTAAACTTACCATCTTCATCTTGTCTGATAGCTTTTTCATCACTTAAGCTTGCCATTACAACCTACAAAGTATGACAAATAGCAATAATTTTAAGATTAATACTGAATATTGTAACAAAATTTTTATATTTATATTCCTATAGTGCCAGATATGGATAGCAAACTTATTTAATAATTTGCTGCATATATGCATTGTGTAACACTCAAGCAACAGACATTATTGATTGTACACTTACTATGCATGGATGGCATAATCTGTACCACTCAATAAAACGGGTAGTGAAAATAGACTATATACATCAGAATGTATTAAATTTTAATTTTAGCTACATTTTAATTATTGCAGTTTAGCAATTTCAACAATAGTATTGTCATATGTCATGGCTATTGGCCTAGATTTTATTATTATTTTGCTGGATCAGAAAAGATCAAGGATTTTATTTCCATAGTTACCTTAAAAGTTTAAACAGTGATATCTTGAGGGACAAAAGGTAGTGACTACAGACTTTTTTAACTTCTGTCATAAACTTCCAGAAGTTTCACGTTGTACGGTGCCAGTACACATACAGACAATCATGATTTTTCACCAGTTTAGACTTTCATGCTAAATGTTTACTATGAAAGCTCATAACTACTGTAGATGTAATGCTACTTCCCTTCCCTGATTGCAACACCAACAGATATTTTCCTGACAGCTAGGGCAAATGTCCACAGTAAATATGACAAGCTGTACGATCTTGGCAAATAGCTACAAGCACTAGCAGGCATTGGACAAAGCCTAACTAAGCCTAACTAGGTTAGTGAAAAGTTAGCCAGGTCTAGTTATAGCCGAATGTTACTCCTACCGCAGGGGATAACGGAGGTCAGCCTAACTAAGTTAGGTTTCAATAGGCCCAACTTACAAGTTACAGCGAAATAAAAGGGAATAGACTTTCCATACCTTCAGCAGTAGAAGTGAGATCCAGCCGAGAAATATCACAGCAGCTGCTTGGTTACAATAAATATTCATTAATTATATACTGATGACACTTAAAACCTTTTGTTGTTTTAATCAGAGCTATAGTAATGCATCGATATGACGTGCGTCCTGCTAGGCGCCAAGGCAAGTGTGAAGCAATAAGTTACATATCGCAGAACTAGCCTAAATGCATCCTGCCTAGCATAGACCCATACTGATTGAATAATATATAAGTTACATGCAACCCACCGCTTGAGTGTGAGGGGTAAGTTGCGATTGAGAACGAGAACGTGCCCGAAACCTTGGGAAAATGAGGTAACTGTTAGACCAAAGTCAGCTTTAAGATACCCATTCATTAGTTAGTCAAGTTAATGCATCAAACTAGTCATGCCTTAGGCCTACGTTACATAAGCTGGTACTATTGTAGGGCTAAGCTAGGCCTATGCTACTGCTAGTGCTAGGCTTAGTTTAGTAATAAAGTCTAGAAGCCCCTTATCCTAACGTGGGATAGACTGGTGTAGGGCCTAGGGTAAGGTGACCATATTTTTTTCCAGGAAAACTAATAATAATAATCAGCAGTTATTTTTACGAAGCTTAAGCGACCAAAAATGTGGGAGAAACCTGCAAGGGCTAATGAATCACATCTTACACGTCAGGTGGCTTCCAATTAAACATTTTAATTCAAATTTAGAATCTTTCCAATTGAGAAAGTCATTTCAGATGGGAAAACCGTAGATTGCTCTTGGATGCAAAACCCACCTTACTACGACCCGGCCGGGTATCGTACCTGGAACCTCCCAATTGCTAAGCCTCATTGCTTCATAATCATGTGCCACCGCCTGTATCCACTCGGCCACAGCACTGGTTACATGATATGATGTTGACCCCACCGAGTGCCTCCATATTGACATAACTTGGCCTGTACCTCAACTGTATATTTAACGGGAGGGGTGGCTTTTTGAGGATCTGTGAGTGCTTTGGTTGTCCTATCTTTCTAGTTAATTTAGTACCTTTGACATGTACAACAAGTAAAGCATTTTCATTTTTACTTTCTCTTCTATAGGCTCTGGACACAAGTACCTGTCACCAAATAAAGAGGACACAGCCTTGCAGTTAATCATTTCAAAGGAACCAGCATCGCATGGTGATCATGAAAATCTAATTACCAGAATGAATCAAAATATATTAACAGGTACAGAATAAAACTCCCAAATTGTGTGAAATATTATAATAAATGATAAATATTTGAGAGCATTCAGTATGAAACATACACAGTAGTGCCATGCACATAAATATTATGTATTGCAGAAAGTAAACAATTTGTAAGAAAAACATTAATATTTCGAATTAAAAAGTTCCACACGCCATCATGCCAAGTTCTTTAGTGTGTGTAACTTTCAATTTCTTTCAGCTTTAGTGCAACTGAATCCCTTGGCACAACAATACCAATCTTTGAGGTATAAGAGATGTATCTATTGTTTTACTCTTGTTGGCAATCCATGCTTCTTTGAACTGCTCATTTCAAAGGATGCAAGGTGGACACCATACTTACCGTACATTGTTGCAAATTTATGTCAATGAATTTCAACATAATACTGCCTAAGTTTTCAATTCATTTCAACAAGATGCTGCAATGTAGCAAAAATTGACTGTGTAGTAATGACTATCAACATGAACTGATGGCTAAGATGCAATTTCTATGTTTATCATTAGATGAAAATGGAGATGCAGTGATCATTAAGACAGAACCCCCAGATCAGGAAAAAGATGGAGATGCTCGGATGGAGACTGAAGTAACAACTCCAGGGATGGGTAAGAAGCTGAATTTTGAAGGTTTTTGCACAAGCCCATCTGAATTAAGTTTCTTTTAGTTGTGACCTTACATAGTTTAGTTTAGAGACCCAAGGATCAGGAAGCCTAACAGAAGCTCATTTGAGACCCTATCCGTGTTAGAAATTAGTATATTGAAGTTATCAAAAATTTAAAGGTGAGATTGGGGACAAAGATGGGGAGGGTAGGGGGGGGGGGAGATTTCATCTGATATTGTAGTGTTTGATTCTGTGTTTGTTTCCACTCATGTATTATCCAGGTATGTACAACGACGTTGCCTAAAGGGATAACAAATTATGGATGTACAAAATATATATAATGCATAGCTTATGAAATGTGGGATGCTGATGTAACCCCTAGCGTCATAGCTTGTTCCATGATTGAACAACAATCTGTCGCGGTTAATGGGGATCTTTAGCATTTATGCAGAGGGGGCTGTCGTATATATCCTAACAGAGCCATAGATACGGCTCTGGGTCTTATTGCATGGATCTCTACTGTTAACAGATCTCCAAAGATTTTGTGTAGAGCTGTAACATGTGCCGTTTTCTGATTGGTTGATGACCAGACGTGTGTAACTTTGCCGAAATAGAAAAAGAAAGCCGTATATTGGCAGACTGGTATATCATGAAATCTCCATAGCTTTCTGGTCACTGTTAATGATATTGGCAGACTGGTATATCATGAGATCTCCATAGCATTCTGGTCACTGTTAATGGATATTGGCAGACTGGTATATCATGATATCTCCATAGCCTTCTGGTCACTGTTTATGGTTTGCTTGTTTGTAATCTCTCTGACTTCCAGAAAGACCTAGGGGATCTTTCAGTCATGAAGTATGCCTCCAGCATAAGCCATATTTGCAGTGCCACCATTTTGTTTTATTCTTATTGCAGATGGAGAAATGCTTCAAATAAAATCTGAAAATGGCAGCTTTACAAGTTACTTGAGCAATTTCAATGTGAAGCAGGAGGAGTTTCCAGATGCAGGTGAGATTGCTTCCAACTGACATACACTGAATATATCTTTGCCATCTCACATTTCATCATTTTATTGTCAAAAATCTTAAGGGTTTGACCTTAAATAACTTGCAACATTTCGTTGTGGAAGTTTGACATTTTATCTGCAAGCTGTGACCTTTCATCCCAATATTTAGACAAGATTCTGATGTTATATCTTGATAGAGATTCACTTAAAAATTTTGACTTGTCATCTTTCACGTTTTATCACAAAAGTTTTGTGTCAAAATTTCAGGTATTTACTTTGATATTTTAGCAACTTGTCTCCAAATTTGACAATTGTTTTTGAAGTTATAACGATGCATCTCAAAATTTGGACACTATCTGAACTTTCCACAACTTTTCCCTAAAGTTATTGCTGGAAACTGACATTTTATATAACAGTTTTTTGTAAAAATATATAAATTTATACACGTTTATATAAAGTTTATATAAAGTTTAAATTTTAAATATTGACATAAAATCCAAAATTTCAACAGTGGTGAAAATGTGTCACTTCATTTTTCAGTTTTTCATAGTGCGGTGAAAGTGCCAGCATCCATGACACTTGCGCTAGATGTTGTTGGGGAAATTCCACACTTTTTGAGTCTGTCGGGTGAAAAATGCCAGCAACCCTTCCCACACCATTTTATCTCCTACCATTGACATTTAATCTTCATATATAGCTCGAAATTTGGACAATTTTATCCCTAAAATTTGAACTTTTCATCTTAAAACTTCAACATTTTATCTCAAAATTTTTAGTTTTCAATATTTGACAGAGAGATCCAAATCTACAACAGATTATGATAGTGAAATATTGTTACACAAATGCAAAGATGCCTGGAGGTTTTTCACTTTACATTTCTAGCACTTTAATATGTAATGATAATTTGTAAGATTCTTTAACTCAGCAATAACTTGACTCGCAAATTCTACTCTACATTATCGGGGACTGCATTAAATAATTTCTCTGCTAGAGTATTCGTATTATTTCCTCACAGTGAGTTACTCCGTCTTCATCAATGATGCGCTGGCATGTTTCGACGACGACCGGACTGAAGTAGCTTTGGAAAACGATCGCATGAATGTGAAAGAAGAAGATTATGAGGACAGAGAGGAAGAGGAGAAAGATGGACTTTTTGGTAAGAAGAACGTAAAATAATTAATTGTTGGTGTTAATTTGGTTGGTGTTAATTAATAGTTGGTGTAAGAAAAGAGAAAAACAAGAGACATACTGTAGAAGAGCGAAAATGAATTTCATTTCATTTTCAATGCAACCGATTTCGGTGTTATCTCATAAAAGGGATTTTCATTCTGAAGGTAAAAGTTGTTTTTTCTTAAAAGTTAACGTTAATTTCTGCAATGGTGGGTGTAGCAGGACTTTTGATGACCAGCTCTATGATTTGTATAATACTTGATAACAATTTTGTGACTATCTTGCATAGACAGACTGAGTGAAATTGTCGTAGAAACGAAATTGGCAACTTTGTTATCAGTGAAAAACTTATGTATACATATGTATATGTAGAGAGAAAAGACATTATTTGTACAGAAAATTATATATTGCAAAGGAAACAAAGCAATTATTACATTTTATTGTGGGACTGGTTCCTGTTTTGGATTAAAACTTTAATAATTTTCTTTTAGAGTGGGGGTGGGATGTGGGGGTGGGGGGGGTATGTATGACAGTATGTTTAAAGACAAGGTGACTTGCTTAGAAAGTTACAAACAGAAAATGTAACTTAATGTGTATTAAAATCTTGAAAAATGTTGTTTTTGTAACTTAAATATTTAATATACTGTTCTTATTTTTGTTTCTCTTTTGATCTAAGGTAACCCAAGAGAAATGATCAAAGTAGAAAATGCTGATTTACATTTATCAAGAACTGCTCTAGATTACGGTGATGATGATGAAACTCCTGAAGGAAATTATTCCACTGACGGCAATTGTTCTGAAAAGCTGGATGTTGATGACACGGGTAAAGATTGTTTTTCTTTCTTAAAAGGATTAATTTTGCACTTGATAAATGACTTGTTGGACTTTGTGACACTATTAATGACAAACATTGTTTGGTGGTCAGTATCAGTCTCAAATATGCCAGAAATATGCTGTATGCATACTTACTTCTGTAACTGAACAGTCCATTAGCTTGACAAATAAAGTTTTGTTTCAAATAAGTATGGAAAAAGGCAAACATTGAAAACATTGATGATATTTGGTGATAAAATCTAGGAGGACGTAGTAGTTTGGATTAATTAAAGTCCAAGTATTGAGCAATAGTTTTGTATGGTTTGGTAGAATCCCCAAGAATCGATTCTTTTAGTTGGGAAATGCTACTCTATAAATAGTCCACAAATTTGTCGAAATATATCGTCTTCTCTTATTTTGTAGAGGGCTTCGAGCAGATCAAGGAGTGGATCAAACAAACCAAACAGGAAATCTCAATTGTGAGCAGAAATTCAGATCTTGGTGTCCCTTCTCTAGATCGACCAAGGATTGGTGAGAATTACGAAGAGACTCTTCAGAAAGAGGAAGCTTTAGTTTGTAGACATTGCGGCAAACATTGCACCAACAAGAAAACTCTGGCCAAACATCGGCGTCAGACACATGATATCACAGTGGATTACAGGCCTTTCAAATGCCAAACTTGCCATGTGTGTTTCAAGTACAAGGGCTCTTTTGAAAGGCATTTAGAAACACACGCTCCAAAGGAACGTCACAAGTGTGACGTCTGCGGTAAAGATTTCAGTCACAAAAAGTCTCTAGTCAGACACCGAAAGAAACGTCACAGAAAGAGATGTCAAAGCTATTCTACAACTTCAACAGATGATGTGACAACTACATCTAAACTGAGCCATGTCTATCTCTGCTTGAAGCAAGCTAATAGCAATCAGACTACAACTAATAATATCAATCAACTAGCAGCTTATGGTACCAATCAAATAGCGCGTACGAAAACCAATCAAATAGCACATAAGAAAACCAATCAAATAGCACGTACTGAAAAAATTCAAATATCACGTACTGAAACCAATCAAATAGCACGTAATGTAACCAATCAAATAGCACGTACCGAAACCAATCAAATAGCATGTACTGAAACCATTCAAATAGTACGTAATGAAACCAGTCAAATAGTATGTAATGAAACAAATCAAATAGCACGTCATGAAACCAATCAAATAGCATGTACTGAAACTAATCAAATAGCACATACTGCAACCAATGAAATAGCATGTACTGAAACCAATCAAATAGCATGTACTGATTCCAAGCAAATAGCCCGTAATAAACCCAATCAAATTGCACGTACTGAAACCAATCAAATAGCATGTACTGAAACCAATCAAATAGCAAGTACTGAATCCAATCAAATAGCATGTACTGAAACCAATCAAATAGCACATACTGAAACCAATCAAATAGCGTGTACTGAAACCAATCAAATAGTATGTACTGAAACTAATCAAATAGCACATACTGAAACCAATCAAATAGCCTGTACTGAATCCAATCAAATAGCATGTACTGAAACCATCAAAGTAGCACATAATGAAACCAATCAAATAGCACGTACTGAAATAAATCAAATAGCATGTAATGAAACCAATCAAATAGCACGTACTGAAACCAATCAAATAGCATGTACTAAAACCAATCAAATAGCACGTGCTGGTACTGATCAAATAGCACGTGCTGATACTGATCCGATGAAGTGTAATAATACTAACCAGGAGATATGTAGTACTCGCAATAATAACACCAATGAAACAGATAATAACATTTCCAAGGTGATGAGACGTAACCATGTCGGTCAGTTTATGTCTAATGATATCAGTCCAATGCCATGTGTTGACTCCAATCCATTTGTGTGCCAAATATGCAATCGAAGATTTATAACCAAGAGTAACTTGGTAACCCATCAGTTATTACATAGCAGTGAAGCAGAGTCTTACTATTGTCACATTTGCGATGAGATATTTCATGAACAGCAAAGTTTTATCCTTCATCACCGGGTGCATGACAACGTGAATTTGTCTGAGGACATTTCCCTGAAAGAGAACTCACCACAGAGCCATCAAAAGGCACAGACAGATGTAAATTACAAACCCACTGGTAGCCAACCATGTAAAAAGAATGGAAATGGTCAATCAGATGGCCTACCACCTCAGACTAGAACTTTGACTGGGAGGGTACCAAGAAAAAGTCAAAATGGTAACTCACGGAACCTTAGACCACCTCGAATAGGCTCTCACGACTCTTTGAGCTTCCACAGGAATTCACCTACAAATGCAAATCCCTCGGAGGAAACGACTCCTGTAGAGAAAGATGTCGAGTCCATCCCAGTTTCTGACAGTGAAGATCTCAATAGATTTGTATGTAAGACATGCCAGAAAGCGTTCAAGTCCAGGAAATGTTTGGCTCTACACGAAAGAGTACACAGTGGTTTGAAACCTTTCAAATGCACAACTTGTCTTCAGGCCTTCCGGTTAAAAATACTGTTAACTCGTCACCAAAGGATTCACACAGATGAGGCACCTCAGGTATGTCCCATCTGTGGGAAGGTACTTGCCACTGCCAGTAGTACACGTAGACACATTCTAACAACTCATACAAGCCAAAGGCCTCATAAGTGTGAACTTTGTGGCAAAACCTTCAAAACTGCAGGTTGTAAGACACGGCACGAGAAAATACACACCGGTGAGAGGCCTTTCTCTTGTGAGATTTGTAGTCGGACTTTCACCTGCAGAAGCCACCGACTTCGTCACCAGTTGGTACATTCAGGTCAGAAACTGTTTGGATGTGACATTTGTCAGAAGCATTTCTCAGAGAGAAGTAGTGTGAAGATGCACAAGAGGGCAGTACACACCAAAGAAAGACCCTTCACCTGCAGCACATGCAGCAAATCTTTCTCCTCTAGCTCTAAATTGTTACGTCATAACAGGATCCACACAGGAGAGAAGCCGTTTGAGTGCAACATCTGTCACAAACACTTTCAAGGTAGAGATTTGCTCAGAATTCATACTAAGAGGCACACCGGTGAAAGACCTCACCAATGTCAGGTCTGTCAGAAACGATTCTTTGATAAGACCTCACTCGCTCAGCATGGAAGGGTACATTCTAACGAAACCCCATACCAATGTAAGTTTTGCCAGAGGGCTTTCAAGTATAGCGATAGCCTGAGGCTTCATGAGAGGATTCACACTGGAGAGAGACCGTACGCGTGTGGGGTTTGCCAGAAAGCATTCAGAAGCAATAGCGATCGTTTACGCCACGAGAGAATCCACACGGGTGAGAAGCCGTTCATCTGCAAAATATGTAACAGAGGCTTCTCCTGCTGTGGTAACCTCAGCAGACATCATAAAAGTAGACATTCAGGTGAATCGAAACAGTTCTCTTGTGACATCTGCACCAATACCTTCCCTGAAAATTGTAGCTTAGTTCGCCATTTTAGAATTCATGGAATCGCGAAGCCATTTCAATGTAACGTCTGCCATCATGCATTTTCCCGTAAATTAAGTCTCGTTGACCACGAACGGCAGAAAGAGTGTGGAAAGCCATCAAAACAAGAAGAATCTGATGATGAAATGGATAGTATTGTTGGTAGTGACACCCAAGTATTAACGTTAAGCAGACCTGTTGATGACAGGCCATACCACTGTCATCTCTGTAATGAAGGCTTTGCCCGAGAGGCAGCTCTACTCAGGCATGAAAAGTTACACTACAGTGGATAAACTGAACGCAGCAACATGAACTACAAACTAATTTGAGGTTCTTGTGCCCGCCATGGTGTCTAAATGTCTACCCCTGGGTCACTCAGTGAACCTGTCAGGGTATCATTTTACCCGTCAGGGTATCATTTTACCCCCAGGGTATCATTTACCTGCCAGGGTATCATTTTACCCGTCAGGGTATCATTTTACCCGTCAGGGTATCATTTTACCCGTCCGGGTATCATTTTACCCGTCAGGGTATCATTTTACCCGTCAGGGTATCATTTTACCCGTCAGGGTATCATTTTACCCGTCAGGGTATCATATTACCCGTCAGGGTATCATTTTACCTGGCAGGATATCATCTTACATGTCTGAGTATTATTTGACCTGCCTGTGTATCAGGTGATTTTTCTGCAACAGTTGCATTGAACTATTGTATCTACTATCAGAAACTCATGACCAGAAAGTTGATCAAGTTGCAACAGAGTTGGACTTAAAAAGTCATAACAAAAGATGATGCAGAATTGTTTGCATTGCATTGGTTAGTTCCATTTTCGCCAAGAAGATTAACTTCACTGGTCACCCAGGCAAGCAAACTAGGACAGAATGAAGTACAGGGAAAAGTTTGCCTTATAAAACAGATACGGGGGGGGGGGGGAAAGTATTGAGGTATAAAAGTTTTAGTTTTTTATGCAAATTTGGGTCTTGGACAAATTGTATTAAGTATGCTTTGTTGTCATGACATGGCTAGCCTTCATGAGTAAACATGCTTAGTTTCAGCTGAATCTTTGTGCATAATTTTATATATTCGACTAATATCAATCATTAAGAACAAGAACAAAGTAGGTTGAAGTCTTCGTCATCAGTTTGAATATATGCAAATTATTGAATATGCAAACATTTGACTAAGATCACAGCAGTCAGTGCAAACAGTCAACTAATATGATAATATCAGTCTGTAAGAGCAAAAGCAAAAGTAGGTTGATGTGTTTGAATTTGCAAATTATTGAATATGCAAACCATTGCACACTTTACTCTTCCAAATGTGAAAGTGAACAACTGTCAATATGATTTCTTCATCTCACCAAATGAATATATCGTTGAAGAATTTGATCGGTTACCTTATGAGTGGTCTTCCATTCATTTTATTGTGTAAATCTTGAAACTTTTCATTCCATTAACAGAGAGACGGGTGTGTAAATCTTTAGTTTGAAACTTTGATTCCTCTACAACAGAGATTGGATCTCACATGTGGGTTTGTTGTACAGTTAATACTTTTGTCTTAATGTCTTCCCAAGTTTTTTACACGGGTTATGATAAAAGTAAAATACAATATAAAATAGAAACAGATATATTAAAATCAATGAAGTTATAAGGTTTATCATTTCACATTCAATAATAATTTGTGCCTTCTTTAATGTGCCTCTTAGTTAAGTAATTCATGATTTGACAAATGAAATCATGTTTCCAATTGTTTTCAGTGTATTAGTTTAAGTGGAGAGGACATTTATATATTTATACATTTGTGTGCACTGCTGGGTTTTAACTCAAAATGCAATGATCCAGCCTAAGGTAATCAGGTCACCCACCATCTTCATTAAATTGTGTTTTAGTTTTTTTACAGTTTTTTATGATTGTTTCCCTTTTCTACCGAAGAACATGGATGAATGTAATAATATGGTTTTCTTTCCTTGTAGATGGCAGAAGAAATCTAGCAATGAGGTCAGCCAGCAAGGCGGGGGGGGGGGGGGGGGTCTGGGGGGTGGGTTAAAACCTTAAAAGCAATGAAGCTGAATTATTTTGTTGTAAAGTTGAGACATTTCTTTTTGTTTCAAGTCAATGGTTGTTTAAAGCAGCATTTTGCGTCCTTTTCTATGGTTTTTCTCAACCTCACTGACTTCACTATGCCATAACAACATACATAACTAGCTTATCTATTTAAATCTTACTTCAAATGGTGGCATGAAAGTCGAAAAATTTGCAACTTTCAACTTTTTTTTTCTCCAAGATATTTTCCGTTGTGACCCCAATAAACCTCGCCCATAATATGAATATTTAAACACTACGAACGTCATTGACCAATACGTAATACAACACCAAGCTTGATTTGTGTACAGTCTATATGGCAGTTGTACCAGGGAGTTCCATAACAGCTCCCTGGTTGTACCAACGCAAAGTCTTGAATCTATTTTTAGCAACGGCTCATAACTAAACCTGCATCTCTCATTGGTTGAATTCAAACTAGTGGGTTTGGGGTACTGTATGCGATTAATTTTAAATGTGGAATTTTGTCGTGGATACTTTTCTCATTCTCTGCAAATATCCTTAATTACTCGCCAATTAACGATGTTGGCAGGGAAAAACTTGGCTGATATCTTAGTTTGCTGTTTTGTGATTGATATATGTAAAAAACTCGATGGACATGTCAAAAAAGTAGAAAACGGCGACCAAACGCAAAATGCTGCTTTAAGGTTAGCAGAATTCAATCCCTAAAAACCTTTATTCCGAGTTAGGGAGTGGCCAATAAAAAGCCTTGGGTTTCAGCATGACATTTTGTGCAAGGACATGATGTACAGAAATGCACATAATTGGTCAGATCTTAATTGATATTGTTGTTATGAAATTGAGAATCATTTGTATTTTTAAGAAACTTATTAGTAATTCTTGAAAGTTTAAACCATGTCAGGGTAATATTTCATTGCTCTCACTATCTTGGTATTAACCGGCCATGATCTCACCATACTTAATTGGTACAGGTTTAAGATGCTGTTTTAAGATGTCATTTGTATCTAAGCTTAATCAGATATACTGCACAATAACATAAAATGCTCTGAATTATCAATATTAATGGTCTCAGGGATTTACTTTGACTCAAAACACTTGACCTTAGCCTGTTGTTTTGCCACTATTAGTGCTTGACAGATATTGTCCAAATATTTGCCCAAATATGATGCTATTGGAAGGTCATTTGAATTCCACAGAGGTCAATTCTGGATAACTTGTGAGCTTGCAAACTCAAGTTCCTCTATGACGAATGTCATTTCTATCTCACTAACTGTCATTGGACTTGAGTTATCCTCTTTGAAGTGGCTGAGAGGGTTTTCCACTCTCACTAATGACTGTTATCTGTCATCAAGTTCAGAAGGTTAATACCTTTGCAATGATCAAGTTATCTGGTATGATGTTCTGGTACTTCAGGACACATTTTCCTCAGTTGCTCTATCAATCAGGTCATTCCATATACAGTATAAACTTATAAGGCAAGGAATCACTAAGCATGCTAGCTTTCTGGTTTCAAATCTCATTTTTCAAAAACAACTTTCACTTTTCAATTGATTAAATGCTTGTTTTCTTCAGATGTTATTCCATTTTTTCTTATATGATTATTTTGATAAGCAATTCCAATTTATAACACTGCACCTTAATGACATGACTGAACAAACTTGCTCTTGAAGTTAAAACAAACTTACAACTTTTATGTAGTAGTAATATTGAAATCAGCTATAAATTTGTTAATATTCACTTTCGCTTTACAGTTAATTGGGTATTTCTTTTGTTAGTTCTCATATAATTACTTTCAATGAATTATTTGCCCTTGAGGGAATCATTTTCTTCCCAATGTTGCTATAGCAACACAAGTCTAACAATTCAGTCTTTCAACATATTTGAGTCTCATCAAGTAAGACCCTATCATGACATTGTGGACTATCTAAGATGTGAATTACTCAGGTCTTGAACTAAATCTCTGTGTCTTCAATACAAGCAATATGCTCAGAATACACTTAGTGAGAGCTTTTAAAAATCTATGCAGAACTTTAATCTTGTCATATTGATTCCTTGCCAAAGGCAAAATGAATCCATGCAGTTGTTTGTATGTGTGTGCGTGACTGCTGCTTGTGAACATGATATCTCAAGAACGGTAAAGTTGAGGAATCTCATACATGGCGTGGATGCCCAATATTGAGTACAAAACCCTATTGGGTTTGGTAGAGTTCAAAGGTCATTATTGGTCACCAGAGGTCAAACTGTGAAAACCTTGTGAACAGGATGTCTCAAGAAGGGAAGCAGAAATTAATCTGATACATGGCGTGGGCATGCCCCATATTGAGTACACGAACCCAGTTGTTTTTGGTAGTGGTCAAAGGTCATTTGGGGTCACCAGCAGTCAAACTGTGAAAACTTGTAAACCTGATATCTCAAGAAGGGACACTGATAAATCTCATATTTGGTTTGTTACATCACACTGCTTTTCACTGTATTACTAAGATCAAGTATGTTGTACACCCCTCACTATACAGTACTTCAGATTCATGAAGAAAATTGCTCATGTTACATCATCAAAGCCGCAATGCATTTTTTACACTTCCGCCCCCCCCCCCCTTTTTTGTCACTGTGTTGTACTTACAGGGAGTTGCTAGAAGGAGAAACAATTCCAGTAATTTTTACTATGGACATACAACCATTTTTGACAGTTATCTTTTAATATATTTTCTTTTTCATTTAATTCTTTGCTTTTGTTTCGGATGCAGAGCCATACATGGAAGTCCAAATGTCTACATTGATGTAATATTGACAATCATGATGATGAAATTGCAACATTTGTTGAATTTTCGACTCAAATATGAGTAAATAATATCCATGCATTGAAGTAAATCCTGAAGCCAATCACATGAACATCTTTTGTTCCAAAATGCTCAATAGTGCACAGGCATGTGTATTTATACTCTTGCTAAGATAATGGAGTAATGCATATGTGTGTGGGGAGGGGGATGGGGGAGGGGGAGAGTTGAAGGAGGTGGTAGGGGAGGTGTTAGGGGTAGGGGAAGAATGACTTCGAAGTTATTATGGGTTAGTTTGCTCAAAATATTTCTGTTGTATGTTATGAGATTATTTCATTGGAAAATTTTGTTTTGGGACAGGATAAGGGTGGTGATTGAGCTAGAGGAAAGTCCTGTCACTGAACAGATTTGGCATGAAAAAGATCCAAGTTCATGTTCAAAATATCCTTTATTATCCTTAATCAATAAAAAGCAAATGTAATCCTTCTCTACCAACTATCTGCATCTAAGGAATGGTTAGAAGTACTTAATTCACCTGCTATGGAATGGTTTGTTCTAAATAAATAAATAAAGTGGATGTATTTTTGATACATGTATTGAATTTTATAAAAACATTTTGTTTGATGAGTTTTCTGCAAGCTGCTAAACAAGGTAGGATATATTGTGATGAAAAGAAAGCAGTAGTTGGGATTGAACCAGGGACCTTCTGCTGTAAAAACTTAATCTCAACCACTAGACCATTAGGTGGGAGAAAGCTTTAGCTTGCTTTTCAAATATTTAAAGATCCAGTTGTTTGGACTTAGTGTTTTCATAAAACATTTTCTCCACTGATCCTTGTCCGGCGAATTCCCTTGGCCGCTTGGGAACCTTGTCAGGGGGAGGGGTGCCGGCGAATTCCCTT
>KN886296.1:57499-78796 GCA_000934455.1 Apostichopus parvimensis
CCTGCCCCCCCCCCCTTCCCGCACGCCACTAGTCTTGCTATCCCCAAAGGTTTACCCCTGTGCATCATTCTCGCTGTAATGGCTGCCATAATTTCCGTTTGATACTTGGCATCTAATCTATTCCCCTGACTTAGCATTCTAATCACATACCGAGTTGATTAAGAACATAACATCAATATTGCACTATACAGTTCTATAGGGATACATCAATCAACTACGTTTATTTTTTCCTGAGATACAAAAGTGACCTTCCGATCTAAAAATAAGACTGGCACGGATATAATTTAGAGGTCAATCAATATTTTTGGAGACAATGACTTCAGGCCTGTTACTGCAGTTGCTGATATCTTCTAACAAATGTTGTCTGTAAAATGAAAACGTTCAACACACTGGGTGACGGTCGTGTCCCTTTATTGTCTCATAAAAAGATATTAACAACATCCCAAAAGAAGAGGTTAATTAAACTTGGTCGCCATAAGTTGTAATACTTTATAGAAATGATCCTTTACTTCTCAACAAATCATAAGTAAATTAAGCCAGACTTCAACGGAAAAAGAAGCAATGAATTAAAGGTGGAATGTGGATTCTAAAACAGGACGAAGAGGTCGTAAATACGTTTTATCTTTAGGAAATAGTGATTAAGATATAGGCCTAATTTCGTATAAGCAATACCTTGATTTAAACTGATCGTTTAATCGTAGCTTCCAATACATCTTACTCACGAACTTACTCACTTATCTCAGAGCGAACCTATCACCTTAAACATGCAAGTGGAACGTTAAGGAGGAACACTGATAAAGCAATAATGAGGTGGGGTAAGGGAGGGGTAAGGAGAGGGGTGAGTCAGGGTTAGATGGTGAGAATTGTTTTTGAGGTTGTTCCAAAAACTCAACTAACCAAACGTGAATCCAGATTCTTACCTCAACCAAAAATCAAAATAATTGAAAAGAGAAATGAGTTCTTTTCATTGATATTTCAATAAATCTATTCAGGACTTCCATTCTTACAACATAAATGTAAAAAATAAAAATGATTGTAGTAACATAGATTAATGTGAATTGGCAGTTGTTACAGGTTTAGTTATTTATAGGTATGCACCCCCTATACGACTTGATGGTCCATCAGATTAAATTACCTCAACCATTTTGGTCCTTTAAAAACAAGAAAAAAAGAAAAACCCATTACAAAAATCTATCCACATGACATAATATTTTCAATAAGAATGAAATTATTCATTACTACTTGACCCCTGACCTTTATTTACATCCAAAACCATCAAAATCATACACTGCCATACGTACATCTGTTATTCTTAAAATTGGGGCTACCAAGCCCAAAAGGAAGCATCACTCCACGGTACAAAATTCGGTGAAGACTGCCTCGTTCAATGTCACAATAAAAAGAAAGAATTTACAAACCAGAATATTGTCACAAAATTGTAGACATTGTGCAGATCGATGTTCACAAACTATATCGATAAACGCTGAAAATTGTGTCGCGAATCTGTCAGTTATTGGCAAGTTTGGCTCATCCAGCAGCAGTTAAAATCACTCTACAGCCCCCTGTAATGTAATTAGTTGTTTCAAACCGTATGGACTTGCTTGTGGACGGCCTTCTGTGCTCCACACAGCATTAACTGGGATTCAAGAAACCCAGGTGTTACATAACTTTCAAACTTACCATACTTGCTTAATGATATAACTACTGAAGCAATACAATGTGCTGGAGGAGTATATCACATACAATGGCCTAAAAAATAAATGAAATTCTCAGTTTAGTGTCCCACTAGAAACCAAAAAAACTTGTTGAAAAGTACTTATATGTGGCCTTAGCTAGCAACAAACTGTGTTGGTCTATCAAGGAACTATGAAGTTTTAGGTTGAGTTATATTTGGTGCATTTAGTGTGAAGTGTGTGTGTGAGAGAGAGAGAGAGAAATCCTTCCATCCCCTCAACCTCAACAGTTTGTGAGTTTGGATCAAATGTTAAGTGCTATTGGATTCAATTCCATAATAACATATCTTTTTACCTTCACTAACCTGGTTTCATTTCAAGTAATGAAATAGAAAAAAAAAATTAAAAAAACCTTCAGATTTTTCTTTTTTTGTTCGTGTGACAAATGATAATATGAAAATTTGACAACCAAATGGAATCTTTATTTACTCACTAACCTTTAACAATTAGTTTTACAGATACAGATAACAGATATTTTGCAGACCCAATCAGGTTGTTTGTTTGTAATACCTCCCTCCCCCTCCCCCCGCACCCCCAGGGTTTCTTCCATGTAAATTGAAGGATGAGATATATGTGCATAAAGTCGATGTATGCTTATTGAAGTAATACCTCACTGCGATACCTCACTGCGATACCTCACTGCGATACCTCACTGCGATATCACTGTGATAAGTCACTGTGATACCTGACCAGGATACCTGACCAAGATACCTCACTAGGATACCTCACTGCGATACCTCACTGCGATACCTCACTGCGATACCTCACTGCGATAAGTCACTGTGATAAGTCACTGTGATACCTGACCAGGATACCTGACCAAGATACCTCACTAGGATACCTCACTAGGATACCCCACTACAGTAGGATACCTCACTAGGATACCTCACTAGGATACCTCACTAGGTTACCTCACTAGGTTACCTCACTAGGATACCTCACTTGCAATGTTCTCTCAAACCTGCCACTATAGGAACATATATATCTCAATGCATGGTTACCGAAACAAACTGTAACACCATTTGACTGACTACACCCTTTCTTCAACACTTGTATTGCTGATATAAACAAAATACAAACAAAGTGGATTGAACAATCCCTTTCAACAACAGCTACCTGCCATTTCACATGAAGTCTTTGGTAATGTACTTTTAAAGTTAAATGTATTTGTTTCAGGTAGTTGCAGAATAGAGCCAGACACTTCCACTCTCCGATTGACCAAAATATAGTTAAAACATAAATACAAAATCATGTCTAATATTAAACAACTTTAATATGCAAAAGTAAAAAATAAAAGCACCAATTTTGCAATTCCATAAGTAAATAACTCTGACGATATAATTTACATCCAACACCGTATTTAATTAACTAAAAGCAACATGGTGTTTATTCTAGTTAATTAACTATAACTCCACATTATAGTTACATTAATAACGACTCCTTAATTATGAAAGCAAGTCACATATTGACCTTCAATATTTATGTTCATTTAGTAACTCTGACATGAGTTAATTGATTAACTTAATTAGGACAGATCATTAACTACACCATGAGAGTTAATTAACTAATTCAAACATGAAAGGTAAGTAAACAGCTGAACAGGATATTTAAGTCAACACTCTGATATGACATGATGTTCAATGAAAGAAATTTATCATAATTCCAACATTAAGTCAATTATAAATCATGGCTATTGAAACAATAAATACTTGATGAGAGTAGACAAATACAAACAAAAAACTTATTCTCAAGAAAAATAAACCACACACATTGTATATAATTTCTTCCATTACGAGGCAAATGCCTTAATTGCTACATGTAGCATTTTACATTTACTGTCTGTTCCCATAGAAACAGACTCAATCACCAAAAGCTTCTACATAACACAACAGAACTGACATCATAGTTGTTAAGAATGCTTTTTGGATATTATTGAAAGTGTTACGGACCTGAGGTTTGGCTCTACGTGGATTTGCTTCTACAGTTGTATCATTAATTGGAACATCAGTGACTGGTATCTTAGAAAACCCAAGACAAAGCTGTTAGCTTATGTCACACACTTCTACAACACATACTGCTACAACACATACTGCTACATATAACCACTCAGTCATATAGCATTAACAAAGTTTGTTATAGCAAAGTGTCATCTGCACTTAGACAGTCACACCCCCTGCCCCCCCCCCCCCCCCCCCCCGAGGTAAACAGAAACAAGTATACATGGGTAAATATGACAAACTCACAGCGTCACATATCGACTTTGTTACACTTTGAATAATCGTTAATAATGTAACAGCCACTACATATGACCCCTCAGGGAAAACAATGCTGTGTTACGACAACCGGTGTAATGTGACTGGTCTATCTTCATCTTACACATAATAAACACATGTTGCAATTCTCAATGACTTTACAAACTCATCAATTTTTAACCCATGCAGCTGTAAGTCATAAATGAATTTTCACAAGTTGCTTCTATATTTCATCTGTGTTTGAGATAAATTCTACTAAGAAAACCAATTATTTATCTTTCCTCTTCTTAACAAGGTCATTGGTTGTATCAAATCCTTGTGGGATTCTGCAAAGATATTTCCACGGCCAGATCTCAAAATAAGGAAAAGCCAACTTTGTCAAATCAGAAAAGAAGGAGCCCACGCCAAAAAAAGTAATTTTAATTATTCCAACACCGAGGAGTCAAGTGACCTAGAGTAATCTCCGATACTAATTTCATTTACTGCTCTGCACCCTTTAGGACTTTCAATTTATCAAAATGCCTACCTTGGAAGTAATCAGATGCAGGCGAAAAATGTCAAGACTTTATGGTTGTGACTGTGACAAGTGAACTCAACAACAGCAGTCAGTGGTCGTTGAATTCATAGGCATTTTACAGGGAGTGCCTCCGAGCAGGATTAACAACTCCTGCACAAACATGTTTCACTACCGTCTCATTTCAAAGAAATATAGGAACTGACTCAGTTCTGTATATAGATAAACTCTCTCCTTCCTGAAAGCTGACTTTGAAGTGTCAAAATGGAGGGTTCATGTCACTGTAACATCTTTTTGCTCCCCCCCCCCCCCGGTTTGCTTGTTATTCTTACAAGTCTTCATAGGCAAACATGTTGCTAAAAATAATAAAATTGGTCTGATCTGTCAGCTATATACTTCTCTGGGTAGATCCTCTCAAAATTGAATCATAATTAAAACTATCTCTTGCATTACCATCAATTTAAAAATCCTCTTCATTTTACAGAAAGTTAATAACAATGTTAAATGTAGGAATCCAAAACATTTTCATTACCAAGCTAATTAACAAAATAAAGAATGTGTTTGTTTTTCAGTGTGTGGATATTTTGGATTTCTCTTATATTATATTATAAAACATGAATTTTTAACATTTACATAAAACTAATCTTATTTGTCAACCTTGTATTACTTCCTTACAAATTCCACGCAGGGAGTTTCCCTAATTTTTCCACAGTTGCAATTGACTATTACTTTATCAGAAGTCTACAAGGAATTACATTAAGCTAGAATCAGAAGTATAGAGTTTCAAAATCTCTCAGGTAATGACTTAACTCTGTACATGGTTTTATGCCCAAGCCTTGCATGGGTTAGGGCGTTGTTGCTTCAAGCAATCAAGTGGGATTATGTTTTTTTTTGTTATATATGAAACCATTGATTTGTTAGATAATACCTCTAAATGATGAAGTTTGATCCTTTTGATGTCAATTGCATCTATTGTTAGGTATCGTCTGAAAACAATGAAGCTGAACACTTCATTTTCTATTCAACCAAACTATTTCATTGGTTGAATCAAATTTGGAAGGGAATAGAAACCATTCCCTGCTGGTTCACTTATCTCTGTCTGGGCATCTTAGGTTAGTGGTAGTGAACTCAAAATTACAGCAAGCATTAATTGGCTTAATTAGTGTTAACATACCCATGTGATTTCATGATCAAGATGTTGCATTCTTATACATTCATAAAATCTTTTCCCATAATTCAACATTAAATCATATGCATGATTACAATCTTCCAGAAATAGTAACAAAAGAATAATTAGCTCTGCTCAAAACCCACTGTTTTCATGTAATAACTCCTGGTATCATGTAAAACTCACTGCTATCATGTAAAACCCATGCTATCATGTAAAACCCACTGCTATCATGTAAAACCCTCTGCTATCATGTAAAACCCAGTGCTATCATTGTAAAACCCACTGATATCATGTAAAACCCAGTGCTATCATGTAAAACCCAGTGCTATCATGTAAAACCCAGTGCTATCATGTTAAACCCACTGTTTTCATGTAATAACTTTCTGTTATCATCATGTAAAACCAACTGTTATCATGTAAAACCCACTGCTATCATGTAAAACCCACTGCTATCATGTAAAACCCACTGTTATCATGTAAATCCCTCTGCTATCTTGTACAACTCAGTACTTTCATGTAAAACCCACTGCTATCATGTAAAACACACTGTTATCATGCAAAAGCTGTTTCTTGGGCAACTTGTTTTTTAGAGGGAATGCATTACATTGATTCAGACACAATGATGAAAAGTGCTCCTGTGGTAACATAAAACCTAACTCAACCTTTGTAAAACGGTTTAACAACCTCCTTAAAGAGCCTGGTATGAGAGAAAGATTTAATCCTCATTTAATATGAGACACACTCGTTTGCAATAAACCTACTTCCTGTCATCCAGATTTTCTTGGCAGATATTCCTAATGATGTGATGGTTACATTCACCGTGATGTAACTGTTGTCTAATTTCTGTCCCTGTTCGGTTACACCGTAGCTGAGCCATTATCAACCCCTGCAGTTACAGATGACATTTTTTCCAATTAAAACATTTCCGTCTCAAATGTGACATTGAAAGCGAGCCTTATGGATGATGAAAACATGTTTGGGAAATAATGAAATCCTTTCAGGGAATGTGCTTCTACTCTAGATAAGAACATTTAACTTGTATTGTGGGATACCCTAGAGGCTTTTAACTCCATTTGAACTTACAACCCACATAAAGTAACAGACCAGATCATTGTAGAACTATAGCCTATAATAAACCCTTCAACTTGTCTGAGTTACTGTTATTGCAAAACATATCTAGCAATCTGAATCAAATGAAGCTACATTTCTGCTTCTTTAAGCCCTACTTGACAGGGTTTTAGTCAAAAAAGTTTGTTATCTCAGAGGAAAGACAAAGAATCAAGTTATCTATCTATAATGTGAGAAATAAAGCGAAATGCATATTCATAAGTATGGAATTTGACTGACGAATAGGAGGTAACCGAGTTTGACTCTACGACCAGATCTAACATGAGAAACAAAGTACACATCAAATGGTGTACGACAAGCAGGAGCAACTATAGTAGAGGCTGTTTCTCAAAGTAAATTGGCACAATATTCAAATCATTATTTGCATACTTGAACTGATACTAAAATAGGGCAATAACTGCTGTAGATGACCTTTAAGTGGAATATTTTTCATGATTGGTATTAATTAATAAACTATTTAATTTATGTTTGGAGATGGTCTCATCTTTTGGTCATGGGGTAAAACAATGGATAAAACCATCAAGAGATACACAACCTTGCAGGGGAAACACCGAAAAACATTTCTGTAACCTAACAAATGGAGGTCTATGGCAGACTCCTTAGTAATTGAGTCTACATCTGTAGTATCAGCTTCAACATACACAATTCTAGCAAATGCAATCATCAAGCCTGCTATGGAGACAGGGCCAAACTAATAAGCAGTGAAAGCAATCTTACTATAATACACACATTGATGGATTGATACCTACCAGCTAAATCCCATAAATGAAATATTAGCTTTGATATTAATAGCTTTGATATTAATGCTGAGTTATGAGTTAAGATAGTTATGAATCATGCAGTATCTAACAACTCTTAGCTAAATCATAAGATTTTATTGTTGGCGTCCATTGTTTGAAATACAGTATTATACTTCATTGACAAGCCCGAGTATAAGATATGTTTAGAAAAGCCATCTTGGTTATCTATCATTTTTTGGGGGTTTTAAATTCATCCTGAATAGGACAGATGTTACCACAAAGATGGTAACAGAATTGTACAATAGTGTTGAGGATATTAGTTTGCCAAAGTGATTTTTCTGTTTTCTGACAGTGAGCATATCAGAAAATATTGACTACATACAGATGATGGCAAACTATACAAGGATTAGGGATTCAGCTCTCATGTAGTTTTAAGCAATCTGTGCACATTCTTCTGTGGGTGACCTTGTCAGAAGCATAATACTGTAGGGGATTAAATATACAATGCATTGGTTGCAGATTCATCGCCTACACACTAATTGTGAATTCATTAGAGATCAGCTTGATGAAGACAATAACATAGGAAGAAAATCACTTGACTTTATTTGTGAAAGCAAGAGTAAGATTTTAGACCTATGCACATTATATCAAAGACCTGGATCCAGTTTACTGTTACATTACCTTATTACTAATGCCATAATTTAAACATTTAGCAACGCATCTATAACAGCTGCATAGCAACGGTATTATGCAAGCAACTCATTATGAACAGTCTCACAGACGTAGGCACCTGGAAAGCTAAACAGTCTCAAAGATATAAGTAACTGGAAAGCTGTAATTGATAAGTAGAGGACATCATGTAGTGCACCGAGGAATGGAGGGGAGGACCATGAAGGGAAGGACCATGGAGGGAAGGGCCAGGCCAGGGAGAGGAGGGATAAGAAGGGGAGAGGAGGGGTAAGCAGAGGAGTGACAGGGATGGGAGGGACAGAAGGGAGGAGCATGAATCGGAGGGCCATGGAGAGGAGGGACAGGGAGGGGAGGGCAATGGAGGGGAAGGAGAAGATGGGAAGGAAGGGGTGAATTCTCCAAATGAGTTGAAAATAAAGACTGTATCACTTGCTTCAACTACCAGAAACATTTCCACCACTGTAGCACAAAGTGTGACAGTGCTAGTCTTAGTGGAGAGGTAAAAGAGCCTCCTAGACTGGAAAAGAATAGGGGGTACGTACCTCTGATCATCCTGCTAGGCAGCTCCCTCCCTCCACCCCACCCCCAATCTATGCTACAATTTACCTAAAAGACATGAACTTTATTGTTATTATATTTCCACCATAACTGATGTCTTTCACTTTGTTGTATGTTTATATGCATACTCTATTGTCCTTCACCTGAATTTCAGCCCCTCGCAGAACCCCACCCCACCCTCCCATCATCTCATAAACTACATTTTAATAACAGCAACAGGGATATTATGGCTAATTTGACTTCAGATCATCATCATCATCATCATCATCCTAATATGACTTCATCCAACCCATTTATGAAGTGACTATATTCACTTTCTTGTCATAGTTTTGGCTCTTCTCTAAATTAAAAACAAACTTTTCTGAAAGCCTAAACGAAGTACTCGGGCACTTTCTACAGCTCAAGTATAATTAATTGATGAAGTCACACCTGACATTTGCTCTGAGCAGGTTGTACTATCGTAACCAGGTGTTCTGCTTCTCACCAGCAGTGAAATACCAGCTAATTGGAAAGACCCTACAAATCAAATTAAAAGGATGTCTTTAGGCACAAAATTAACTTTGATATGTTAAAGACTGTTATAAACATTTCCATCGGTACAGGTTGCATTTTGTACCCACTTTTCTTTCTTTCTTATTTTTATTTTAGATCTGATTCTTAAAGCATCTGCGGCTCATGAATCAAAGTGGCTGGACGGCTCAGTCTAACACAGCATACATTAGACCAGTTCATTTATCAGGGGGTGTTATCACTGACATAGTCCTTGTAATTAATGTTTAGGTCTTGGAAAGAACTAAAGACGAAGAGTAACCACATTCACACTAATTGGCTCCCACTGACATATACTGATTAGATGCATTACTAACACTTCCACTGGGTGGAATGGTAAACATAACAAAGACATACACCCAGCATTTTGTTTTTCTTCCTTGTACCCATATATAGACAATGTACAACAACATGACATCATAATAACGGTGATGGTTTGAGTGAATACTGCCGAGCTAGCATTAGTGAGCTTCAGTTTTCCTGTAGTTTTTGTTGTCTTACAGGACTGCGTCCTTGAAATCCTCTTCTTCCTGATTATTCTTTTTCAGTTCCAACACATCAGATGTGTGAATAAAACTTAGCGACTCAGTCAATATGTATTTACCCCTCTCTCTCTATGTATGTCTATCCATAAATAAATGTTTTAACTGAAACCCACGATAAAGTTCTCACGCTCCGCATCTGACTTAAATAACGATTAACATTTTAATACATTCTAAAACCCACTGTGATTATTTGGATAAGCTTTAAATAAGATCTAAGGTTTCTTCACCCTCGTGATGATATGTCAACAGGAAACTAAATGCCTGCTAATAGTCTTACGAAACTTCCCTGATAAAACACGGCAAACTTTACTTTGTTGTCTTTACCTCACACATTAATTGTAAGTGATCAATTGAGGAAATATAAAATGCTACAAGTCTGTCACATAGTCTCTAGTTTCAGTGATCCCAGAGTTACAGACTGAGAAGCATTTCTCAACTACAAGTATCTTGGGAGGGGGGGGGCGGGGGAGGGGGCTTGAGTAAAATCACTAACGCCCCTTTGTTTTTCATTTTCATGCGTTAGTTTTCATTTCTAAATGTTTCATATTTGCATTTGTTTTTCTTTCACTGTAGTGTATATTGCATTATGATATTTACCCAATCACATATGCACATACACAATATACAAAAATATAGATACATGATCACATACACCCATGATTACTGATTTACATATAAACTTATATGTGATCACACATACCTATGATCATATACACAATACTTAGAAACCAGATAGTGTCCAAAAACTTGAAAACTTGAGTAGTAATAGACACGCCATGTGTCCCACCAACAACTAGTAGGCTGGCAAAGAAGGAAGATCAATAGGGGTATAGCACCCTCTGTGCCAACAGCTTTGCCAGATAATAATTGCAGGCAATTAGGGAAATACATAAGTAATTAGGAGGTAAAGAGGAGCGAAATAGACACATACACCCATGAGCAAAACACAATTCCTGATCACATACACACGTGCACAATACGCATAGATATATGATCACATGTACACTTATAAGTGATCACATATACACATAAACATATATATTTGATCACATATACACATATGTGATCACATATACCTATGATCATATACATGATACCTGATCACATACACACATAAACAATGTCCATAGATATATATATATATGATCACATATACATTTATATGTGATCACATATACCCATGATCATATACATGATACCTGATCACATACACACATAAATAATATGCATAGATATATATATATATATATATGATCACATATACATTCATATGTGATCACATATATACCTATGATCATATATGCAAACATGATCACATACACGTGATCAATTAATCATGCACAGATAAACACCTAATCACAAACACACATAACCAATATGCATAGATATATATATATATTATCACATATACATGTATATGTGATCACATATACATCTATGATCATATATGCGATACCTGATCACACACACATGATCAATTAATAATGCACAGATACACACCTGATCACAAACACACATAAACAAAAATAGTCTCAAACAATTACCAATTAAAGGCTTACTGGGTGTCTAAAAATCTGCTTTTGAAGTAACATGGTGAAAAATAACATAACTTATCCAGAATCCTCATGATGCATACCATTAGTGCAACTATCGGTCGATATAAACTGTGACAAATATAACACTGGAAACTTATAATACTAAGTTATTTACTTCTCTATGAATATTGCCAATAGATTCTTGATCATTTTTCAAATATGGATTGCTACGTCATGAATAATATAGCAGCGAAATTCGTCCATCCTATATTATATAAAATATATCCTAAAACAGGACCTCTTTTTAACAGTATTTTGTTTGGTTTGCTGTTGTCTCAATTGTCAGTAAGACAAGATGGCACTTTGGATAATCAAGGTCACCCTAGAGTCAATTAAAAGAAAGGTCTCTAAAGTCAGAACTTAAACTGGCCCCCCCTGTTGACCCAAAGTAATAGGTGGTACTTAATAAGTTTTGTCGACAAAAACAAAACAAAGTGTTAATTTTAGATACATTTTCTTTCTGAAACCTCCAGATATAATGACCTTAAAAATTGCAAAACACTCGACCGACCACCGCAGGAGTTAAAAGACGCTCTCGACTGCGGAGTGAAACTTTCATTATGTAAATAGTGATACTTTTAAATCTGTCTAAAATTCCTTCATTCTTCCAAGCGATACTTATCACATATTCCACTTTCCCCCCGCAATGTTCCCCTTTCTTGACCTCACAGAAAAGACAATCTTATCTTCACCATTGTAAGGTACATTGGATTAGGTTTTATTTTTTGTTTTGTTTCACGAGGCATTATTTATATCTTCACAAATGGCCAGATGTGATCTGCACATAAATATAGAAAGCTTTAAGGAGAAGACTGTGGGCAACACCACGATTGCTAATCAGCTCTCAAACATGCAAAGAAAATACAGCAATGGAATCGCCTCAAAGAAAAGAGAATATTATGGCATGCTTCAAGACATATGACTTTACAACTAATAGAACCAATTTATCACCTGTAGGGCATTGTTTTATCCCCAATTTTGTTATCTATATTACATACCTTATGCCTTTATTTTTATGCTTTTACTTTACTTTTACTTTTATGCTTTTACCTTTTACTCTATTCTCGCTATATCTGTGCTTTATCATGTAAATGCTTTGTTTCAAGCAATCTTACAACACTGGACAATTGGACCTTTCTTACTGGTTTCATGGCTGCCTCTTATGTCATACTTGATATTATCATTGCTGTTGGCAAGGCATATATTTCTATGGACATCAGGACGGGCATTTCTTAACTTACTCATTTAGTAGTATTGTACTCTTTAAAGCTATGCCGTATTGGGCCCAAAGATGCTAGATATTCAAATATGGTCACCTTTGGTCAAAATTCTTAAACTGTTTTTATTACAACCTTCGAAGAAATTTTCCTCACTGGGACATTCAGTCATCTTGTGTGTTCCTTAAAAATGTCTGAGAACAATCTGGAGAGAAAAGATCTCCAGGAAAGTACTTTTTGAAAACGTCTAGCAGTTATAGCATGTTATAATTGGGGCCAATGCTGACTACCTTTAAGGGCACATCCATAATGCTATGGAAGCCTATTCAACTGTTTCTTTTATACCTATATTAATACCTGTGGCTTTGAAACTTTCCTGACATATATATATGATTACCTTTAAACATGCTCTTGCTATGCCTTATATCAATAATATCATTTGTCATATGATAATAAATATTGTATTCATCTGAATTATAATCCTATTTAGGGGATAACCTTTAACCCACATTCATGTATGAGGGTTTAGTCAAATGCGGAGTATATATGCACAGACCACACACAGGTGAATAGTCAGTGGACAGTAGACAGTGGTTTTATCATACTGAAAAACACTGAATCTGATTCAATAAAACAAGTCTACTAATAGCTATTACTTTAACAGGTATATTAACCATTTTAGGAATGCAATAAACCTATCCAATACCAGTGAATGGTTTGTTGCAATTACGGCAATGCTTACTGCTTCACAAAATGCAGAAAAAAGAGAAATAAATGATAATAATATTAGAAACCAAGTTTGAAAGACTTCAGAAAAAAAATCTTGATATGTTGATATGATAAGCTTAGGTGTGCATTTAAGGGAAAGAAGGTATTAGAGAGTAGCATATGATTCTACAGAGAACGTCTGTTGTATGAGTGCATTCCAGGTGGAGTCACTTTCTGGACCATCTAGACCAATTCATAGTTCTGAACCATCTAGAGTGGTTCACAAAGTTTTGCACCATCTAGACTGATTCACACAGTTCTAAACCATCTAGACCGATTTATACAGTTCTGAACCATTTAGACTGGTTCAGTTCTAGACCATCTAGACTGATTCACAGTTTTGAACCATCAAGAATGATTCACATAGTTTTGAACCATCTAGACCGATTCACAGTTTTGAACCATCTAGACTGGTTCACACAGTTCTGAACCATCTAGAATGATTTTTACAGTTCTGAACCATTTAGACTGATTCACATAGTTTTGAACCATCTAGACTGGTTCACACAGTTCTGAACCATCTAGACTGATTCAAACAGTTATGTACCGTCTAGACTGGTTCAAACAGTTCTGAACCGTCTAGACTGGTTCACACAGTTCTGAACCATCTAGACTGATTCAAACAGTTATGAACCATCTAGACTGGTTCAAACAGTTCTGAACCGTCTAGACTGGTTCACACAGTTCTGAACCATCTAGACTGGTTCACACAGTTTTGACCAACTAAACTGGTTCACATAGTTCTGAACCACCTAGAGTGTTTCATACAGTGTTTACTATCTAGACTGGTTCATTCAGTTCTGGATCACCTCGAGTGATTCACACAGGTCTTGATTATGTAAATATTCATCGTGACAAGTTCTTCATTGCATAATGTTCTTACTTGCATTCTCAAATGTGAACAAGGCTTTAGAATCCCTCAGATTGTCAGTTACACATTTATACAATGACTCTTGTCGAAAAAGTAGCTTTATCAATAACTACAAGCTCGTATGCAAGTCAATAATGATAAAATCCAACAAATTATGTACACACATCCATCGATTTCAAAGTACCTGCCATTATTATTCATTGCACGGTCATCTTTTTCTTGTGAGCCAACTCTACACATAACACATGACTCATACATCCAAATTTCAATTTGCACTTCATTCGTTGCTAGGAGAAATCAGAGCGTGAGAAATATACTGTAGGACTCCACGTGGCAAAACTTATTAGCATTCTGACCTCCATCGAAGACAAGCGGATAATGATGCACAAAATTACGGAAGTGAGGAATCATTTATGCCTCATGTATGTAAAATCCAGAAACAAAATTGCCTAGCCAGCAAAACCAAACTTAATGTTCCTTCCCAGTGCAACGTCCCTCTTGTCTATTAAAATAATGCTAGTATATATGGTCTTACCTTAAAGAATTCATGAGTTGTATATAGCAACATTCAAAATTACTAAAACCTTGATCACTACCACCACCAGCCACTTGCCCCCCCCCCCCCCCCCCCCCCCCCCCCCCCCCCCCCCCCCCCCCCCCCGTCCCATCCTCTTTCAAGCCAGCCAACCCCTCACTCTCCCATAATTCATTTGTTGCTGATAAGTAAAGACATCCAGTCACTTACACAGCAGGTTTGATAATCAAAGGCAGTTTATCTCAAAGCTGTATAGCAGATGTGTGACCACAAAACACTGTGATCTATTTGTGATTAATAAAAGCTATACTGTGGATGTACTTTGCTAACTTATTCTTGTTTGTGCATTAAGTTTTGTAAATCAGTTAAAGTGATCAAACACAGAGTGCTTCTTCTCAGGGGATCATTCCTGCCATGGAATAGCAAATGCTCTACATCATGGACATAGGTTGAAAAGGTGGGAGGGATGGGGCATATACACTGCCCAACACTCCTCACCCACCCTAAAGAAGATTTGAGCTGTTCTTAATGCTTGTTTGCCCACAAACTACTCAATTTTATTTGGGATCTGACCCAATTTGGGAGAACATTTTCAAAAATCATAAGTTGAGTTTCTGATATCCCCCTGCCCCTCTACAACCTTCATTAAAGTGTCAAAACAGAGAAAAGAAGTACATTTTTTTCACCTTTTTGCAGGGTTTGGGGGCATGGGGGGGGGGGTTGTGCAGACACAATTGCCAAATTTGTTTACATTAAAGAAACTGCCAATAAATGGAAAAACTGACTAATTATCTTTCAACAGAAATCGAGAGCTCTCCCCAAAGAAGTAATTCTGCTTTTGTGCATTTGTGAATCTGCTTTTCGGAATAGCTAAAACATGTCAAAAACATATTTAAAAAAATAAGAATAGTAGAGCCATAGTGTAAAGCAGCTTGCCGAAATTTATCAGAGGAGCCATGAATTACAATACATGCTAACAAATTGTAAATTCCACCAAAGACTACACTGTTTAGTTTCCAATAGCGAAGAGGGTGGGAGAGTACTGGAATCAATAAACCTTGAGCCTTCAAGCCATACCAAAGATGTGCCCTCACCAAAGATGTGCCCTCATCAAAGATGTGCCCTCATCAAGCATAGATAAGATGGTAGACATCCATAACTAAATTTCCAAACAAAGACTTCATCAATTTGAAAAGGAAAGCAGATGCAACTTTTGTGTAAGACATGACTTGGTCTTAAAAAATTAAAAAGATTTGGATGATTAAAAGGTTAATTAAAAAAAAATGACTTAATTACTTCTGCATGAAAAAACCCTGTTAAAAACCTATCTGGAAGTTGAAGAACTGAATTAATAAACTATGTATGGTAGACATGTCACGCCCTAGTGTGAAACTTTCGTTTACTCCTCCTCCATGCAGTACTATGTCTGGCAGACAGCGAATATAAAATGGTGTTTTTTGTTTTAAGGCAACAGCAAAACGAAGACTGGATCATCATCATCACATCTTGTCGACTCGAGGTACACCACGGCGATTTTTCTTTCTCTAAATAACTTTATCGTCTATCAGCTTGTTTAGTTGATTGATAATTTTCTCAATCTGTGGTTGTAACGGTGTGTCTGGCTCGAACACCATGTCTTGCAACTGGCCATCGCTAAAGTAATGAAACACGGATTTGATTCGGTTGAGCGACTTTTCCGTTAGATGCCGTTTGACTAGTAACACCAGTATATCCTGACAGTCCGTCAGCATGCTAACCATATGGTTCTTATCGAAAGTAAAGGGCACTTCATGGAAGCTTATAAATGTTAATATAGTTGATCTAAATTTGGACTTGAACCTCTCTGCCAGTGCCATTTCCTCCTGCGAGAACTGGTTGTTCCGGTAGAGGATGCCGATCTTTATGGTGGTTTTGATGATGCTCTTCATGATCTTGTCCGCATCCTTCTTATTCCCTGAGTACACCTTACATAATCGGTAGACGTTATCCAGCAGAGCAGCCATCTCGTCATCAATAAACGCCTTCGTCACCTTCTTGGAGGATGCCATCTTCCCGAGTATCTTCTTCTGAGCTTTCAGCCCGAAGCTCTTACTGTCTATTTGGGCATTCCCCTCGGCCACTAGTGAAAGAAAAAGGACAGATGAGAAACTTCATTAAAAGACAGTATAAACCAAAATGGTATCAAAATTAATAGTTTAAAAAGAAAAATGACATATACTTAAAAATGCACTTTATGGAATAGGATAACAGCAAGGAATTTTCTGCCTCCTCTGACCTGTCCCCCCCCCCCCAAAGCACTTCAATTATTTCACATGCAGTCTGATAAAACTTCCAAGATACGGTACAGTATCTTCAAGAAGTGTACAGATCTATACAAGTGCTTTTGCAGCAGAGTCCTATAAATTTCAATACTGATTACCAGGTTTGGATATTTACTTGGCTCCTGGTTTACCTGTCTACTCACTACCCAGCACTCTCCCTCCACTATGTCTACAGTGATCTGGGTTCCGACCAGGAGTGACCGGTGGTAGAGGATCACCGGTTCACTCTTAGCACAGCAGCTGTAGAGCGAGATTGCTAGAAGGTTGTGAGGAGACAGGTAAGCGAGGGGTCAAGTGAACTACAAGTGTTTATTTGCTTATTTTTGCCAAAGGTATAATAAAGCAATGAACATAATATTAGTATATATCTTTCACTGCAAATCCACAAACCAATCAAACGATTGATCAATACGTTGAATTAAAACAGATCTGTTAATTATACCATTCGTACTACATGTCTTACCATGGATCTGGTTCGTACAGTACTTATGATTCATTGACTGTAGGTACTAGGGACAACAGTACAATACAGTGCACACATCAAAGAAACAGAAACTTGTTAGATAGTCTACAATCGATGCAATACAAAGGAAACTTTGCTTTTTATTTGAATACAAGGTAAGGTATACACCAGTTGTCCTTGTTATAATATGAACACGTAGAAAATATATTAACATTGGTTTCAATGGTTTAACTAGTACTGTAGACCACACCAGCAGCTGGGCTTGACTATTATCAGATTCTATTAAAATCAAGTAATCAATAGCTCTTAGTAAGTAAATCCTACATATTAAAGCAGATGTTTTTTCAGGTGACTATAAGATTACAAACCTGAAGTATCTGGCTATATTACTAAGATCGTACTACAACCATTATTCCCTGTACCACACACAGTATGCATTTAAGTAAACCAATAGTACAAAGCTCCATACATATCAACAGACAAACCTCTGGTAGTACTTAATATAAACTCAAATAGTAGTTCACGTCATCGTATCATGATGACAATTTCTGACCTGCTCACCGGATTCTTACATGTATGCAAAATAGACACAGCCTAGATACATTATAAAGACAGTGATTCCCAGGACTTTTAGGCATACAGACTCTTGAGTTAATACTTAGTCTGAACATTTCTCAAGGTACCTTACATGTGCGCCGTATGCTCAAACACAGAACTATGTCTCGGGCATATATCCGTAGTTACGGTATCAAACTCAGCTGCTGCTTTATGCGTAATTGGTTTGATAAAAACACAGAAGTGGAGAATAAAGTAATAACCCATTAGCTCTTAAATTCATTGATAACTATGTAGTTTTATGCCAAATTGATAATAAACTGAATTAATTAACAGGACTTATCAATTAACACTTTCAGAGCAAGACCACACAATTACCACTTTCTGTTTTCTCCTGATCCTTCTTTCTTGATTGCAAATTACATTACATTTATCTTTGTCACAATTTTACCACCCTGGTTTCCAGCGGTATCTCTACAGTGCATGGAACGAATATTAAGCGGTCGATACTGACAACGTCCTTTCCTGAATCTACCAACCATTCCAACGGCTGGTGATAACTATTACCAACAAGACAAGTACACAAACAAAAGACCAATTGCTTCCTCTTAGTTGAAAAGTAATCACGCTTTTGCCGCTCGGATCATAGGCGGCTGAATTCTAACTTGATAAGTGGTTGTCTAGCAGCATGGCTGGCTAATCCAGTTTCATATAAACGATGAGAGCATAACATATGCTATTAATGAAATCACAGATATAGAGCTTAACAATCACCAGCTAGGATAACGACCAAAGACATCCACTCACAGGATTGGTGTCAAATCCTACCTTTCTGATTCTTTTTGTTGGGAGGGGACCTAAATGATTATTCAATGATTCTGCAGTGAAGGCTACCAGTTTGTCATATGGTTAAGTATTAACTGGTTCAATGTTTGAGTTAGAATTATTATGGTGGATTAGTGTAATAAATCACTGGCAGCTGACACTTTAAGTACATAATTACTAAAAGCAACATCTCATTTTTGATGTAAGCATATTTAAAACTCCTGGACACAAATACAGTAAGTTGGCCTTTGAACTCAAATGAAAATTGAATTACTTTTCATCCTGGGTTAGACATGAGTTGGAACCAAATCATTATACACATAAAGCTTTACATTGATAAAATAGCTTTATTATGTTGTAAATAATTATCTGATAACATGGGTGCAAAAATGTAATTGAAGGTACATTGTTCAATACCAAACTTGTCTGACACGAGTTATTGGCATGTTCTGAGTATAGTGTCTCTCTGTGGGAAAGCTCTTAGGGTCGAGTAAGAGTAATCTGAGGGGTGGGGGGAGGGGGGTGTACATATGTGTGGAATTCACATACATAACATGTAAGTTCCTGCACTGCTACAACACACGTCTGATAAAATCATAAAATAATTTCATTACGAGGGTTGTGTGCTGAGATTTGAGAATTACTCAATTGCTGGATACATTTGTGAAGCCAGAGATCTCTGATCAGCCATTTCTTTTCTTCATCTCCTTCAATCTACGTGCTCCCTGGTAAACATGTGTAGTACAACTATACCTATGCAAAGATAGTGGATTTTTATGTTGATTCTGATTTATAGCAAAACATCTCCAAAATTAGCTGTTGAATCAGAGACTAAAACCCTTTTATGCCCTATAGTGACAGTACGGACAAGCTTTAGAGGTTTCCTGTAGATTAAAACCTTCAATCAACACACTGCTGAGTGCTGAAATGACCCAGGGATTGACCCAGGGCCAAGGTAGAAGTTAAAACAAATACAGTATATTTAACAGCATTAATTTCCACAGATAGAAGAGTACATCTTCTGCCTTTTAGTTAGTCTTAATTTTGTCTGATACAAGGAGAGCAGATGAGCAAAAGAAAGCAAGAAGTTAGTAACATGTGATTAACCTTTGCCTAACCTACTTCAGATAAACATCTTGTTTTTTAGGTTGGTAGATTTAGTCTGCATTACATTTGATTTCAAGTGAGGTACATTTTCCCCCTCCATATTCCCAAAAGAATTTTTTTTTAATTTACAGGATATCAAGTTGCACCAAGTGGACCTTCATAAATATACTACACCCTCTTGAGATCATTCATGGTAAATTCACTGCACCCTTGACCTCCCCTACATACAATAGAGATATTGTTTGTGTACTACATACAATAGCGATATTGTTTGTGTACTACCTACTCAGCAAAGGCAGTAGACATGCTAATTATAGTTGGTTCCTTCCAGTGTTATCTGTTTTACTTGAGTTTATTTTCTGTTTACAGAACCACAGGATCATAGAAACATACCAGCATGTACTGTATACATACAGATATACAAACATCTAATGATACATTCTGCAAAAAACTCATTTGGTCATTGGCAATTAAATCAAGATTTCTGAGAACCACACCATCCAGGGATTAGATAAATAATTCAATCCGTACAAGATGATGGCCAACGACCTTAAATATCAAAGTCCAACACAGGTTCAAGTTGCAGACCTGTTAAAGGCTCATTTGAACCATACAGCGCTAAACTCTACATTACAATGAACTTAACTTGAACTTATCACATTGCAATTAAATTATTGAAGACAAAATTTCAATTTGTTAAAAGAAGACACAAACGCAAACATCATTTATATTGATCTATAAAATAGAGATAAACTGTCATGAATAACTTCCCCAAACAGCTAAGGAAAATATGATTCCATTTTGGAGGATATCACAGATTTTATGTTCCTTTCACACACAAGGCTGAAGACTTGATCAAGTATTAAATTTTGTCATCATCAACCACATGTGCTAACACTGTTACATGTTTTTTAATTTTTTAAAAATCTTTTTGCAATGTTTATTTTCTATAATAGAGATGGGCTTTGCAAGTGATGGATCTAAAATATTGAAGCTGGATTCATTGCTTTGTTAACATTGAGCCTTGAAAAATATGAAAAGTAAATATAAACTGAAATGTTTCAGTTGCTGGTGACACTATGACCTCACAGACCAAACAGTATACAAATAATGAATGGTTATGAGTGCAATAGTGCAAATATTTCATGAGTTGAAAGATG
>KN886297.1:21316-35818 GCA_000934455.1 Apostichopus parvimensis
AGCGGAGCGCCACCATCGGTTGGCGCGGAGCGTACAAGAAAATTTTTGGTTTTACAAACCCCCCATGCAGATGGCCGGAAACGGCCCTTCCCGAGTGTTCATTCTGGTTCCCTGGCCTCTTGCTAACTTGAGACACCTCATTCAATATCACTTTTAAACCCAAAAACTAACGAGTTAAAATAGTGCGTAATTCAGTACTAAATAATATATTAAAATTAGCAAGGTACATGTACAGAATAGTCTTACTTTTCAACTTCTGATACTTGTAGATACATAGATAGGCCAGAAATGTCTTTGATACAACTATAGCCAGTAGTTGTCTTTGATACAACTGTAGTTAGTAAATGTTTAAGTTAGCCTAATAAGAGAAGGCGAGAGCTATCCGACGATTGCCATCTGATGCAAATTTCTCAACTGTTTTCTCAACTGAAATATTATCTGCGTAAACGGGTTCTTAACTACATATTAAAAAACTGACAAGATCGAATCCTAGTCTTTTTCGGCGCGATAGAAATGACAGCCTAGATGACAGAAGAATAGGTCACCTCATTTAGCCATATTCTTGCTACGTTCATTTCAATAGTTTCTCCTGTCTATAGACTCTTAAACTCGTCCAGCAAGCTTATCGATTTGAATTATGGGTGTTTTAAAAAAAAGATAACTTGGCCAAAAAATGTAGGCCCAGGCCTACAGTGCTATATACTGGCTACGCCCCTGATCGTATGATATCATTATCAGCAGATTTTGTTTCCTGTTTGAATTCTTTTACATGTTCTTTTAAATAGTACAGTATATCAGAAAGACAAACATAGTGCTCTTTTACAATTTTTCCAGTAGGATGATTCTTGTTTTTTGTCCAATGTCTGGACTTTAATACATTTGACGAACTTAACTGATGGACAATAGAAACTTTCATATTTCGTAATATAGCCAGATATGCAGTGGCCTAAAAACAAATATCGTCATCGCCGTGTATTAGCAGTGTAATAATTATGTAGAGGAGCCTTTCGAGGTGCGTATCACGTACGATTGCTAGCTTAGCTTCATAACATGCTGTTCGTGCAACAACATTCCATCGAGTGCGGTTAGGTAGGCAATATGTATTTTATTACGCAGTGGCCAACTGTAGGCTTGTAATTGGCTATAAGCTCAATTTAGCTAATTGCATCTGCCGAACTAAGTTAGTAGTTGAATCAGTAGGCGTGAATGTTACTACGATTACAATTGAGTTAACGTAGCTGACGAGTATTCAAGATCAAAAGAGCACTGACAAAATACCATGCTCAAAAAACGCGAGTTTAAAAAAAAAAATCGACACTGAAAGGGGGGAGCAGTCGCTCCCCCTGCTCCCCCCCCCCCCTGGCTACGTCCCTGTCACTGTCTAATTTTCTGCTATGTTATCCCTTTGTTTTTATAAACGTCGAGGGAAAACACAAAACCGGAAAACATTTATGAATAACAAAGGTTTGATTTGATTGCTTTGAAATCACGTATCACTGGCAAGATGCGTCGAGCGCCCTCTTTGAACACTTCTATCGTTTAGCATGCAATCCTAGGAACAATACAAAACGAAAAACATTTATGAACAACAAAGGTTGATCCAACTTGCCATTGTTGAGTTATTGTGTTTACGAGCCAAGGGCGTGACAAACACACACACACGCAATCACCATCGCATAGATTCCTTGAGCCTTCAGGCAAGGAATCAAAAAGGGGGCAAAATTTGGTTGTGCCTCTGCACACCACATGCCTGATTTACACCCAAATCTAAGTCCATCACTTTTGTGTATTCCTCTGTCATCACAAAGAACCCTCTTACACGATGACCATCAAAACCAGAATGCAAAAATGCATGTGGTTTGGATCATGTAACATGAGCAGTTTTCTTCATGAATCTGATGTAATGTATAGTGAGGGTGTACATGTTTACAAGGGTTTCACGATTTGACCTCTGACCTCCACCAAAAACAAAAGGCGTCTTTATCTCAATGTGGTACTTCTACACACCAAATAAGAGGTCGGCCCAAGCTTCCAGAATCGTGATTACAAGGTTTTCACAATGTGACCCCTAATGACCTCAAATGATCTTTGCCGTCCAGCAAAAACAATAGGCTTCTTTTACACAATGTGGTTCTCCTACACACTAAATATGAGGTCTGCCCATGATTCCCTTCTTGCGATATGGTGTTTATGAGGTTTTCACACTTTGACCTCTGGTGACCCCAAATGACCTTTCACCTCCACCAAAAACAATATACTTCTTGTACTTAATGTGGTACTTCTACACGCTAAATATGAGGTCCACCCAAACATTTCTTCTTGTGATATCATGTTTACAAGGTTTTCACACTTTGACCCCTGGTGACCCCAAATGGCCCTTGACCTACACCAAAAACAAAAGGTTTTTGTACTTAATATGGTTCTTCTACACACTAAACTTTTTCACACTACACCCAAACTTTTATTCTTGAGATATCATGTTTACAATGTTTTCACACTTTGACCCCTGGTGACCCCAAATGGCCTTTGACCTCCACCAAAAACAATAGGCTTCTTGTAATCAATGTGGTACTTCTACAGATTAAATATGAAATTGGTTTGACCTTTCCTTCTTGAGATATTGTGTTTACAAGTTTTTCACAATTTGACCCCTGGTGACCCCAAATGACCTTTGACCTCCACCAAAACCAATAGGCTTCTTGTATTCAATGTGGTACTTCTACAGATTAAATATGAAATTCGTCTGACTTTCCCTTCTTGAGATATCATGTTTACAAGCTGGGCATCACAACAAACTCACACAAACACACACAAACATGTTTGTATTACATTCAGACCGAGGACCCCATTGTATTTCCCATTAATCCACGTACCATAACCTTAACAATGCCCCATACAATAGAATTCTTCCGAGGATGTGGTGATTCTTTAGAAATCACAACCGAGGACCTGCAATTCTTATGTTCAAGTCCTCGGTCAGAATACAAAACAAACGCATACACACACACACATATGCCATCATGAATGCATAGGTTACGATTATCATCGAAACCAAAAAGCTTGATGAGCGCAACACTCCATCCACATCAAAACTTTGCACATATTTAACTGAGTTTCCTAGTTTTATCAAAACTTCAAATGTGTTACATAAAACAACAACATTGTGTCTAATATTCCACATTGCAAAACAAAAACTAAAGGTTTGTCATTATTTAGGACCTTAAAGAATAAAATCAATAAAAAGTTAAGTGTAGCAAAGAACACAGGTAACTTCTAACAATTTTTCCTTTGATTTCACAATATATTTTGACTACAATGTCTTTCACTGGAATTTAAGGAATATGGTCTGATTAGGTAACTAGCATTATTAGGTAATTAGCATAATAATTATCTCTTGAAGCTGAATGAAACACCGACAGCCGCTTTATGGATCCTTCAATATCTTTGCTTTTCTCTTTTCAAAGTGCACAAAATATTAAAAATTCTCTATTTTTGGCCATATTTTACCCGATTTGTAGTAAAGACAAACTTGTCTCAAGGTGAAGTTTTGAAGTTTTTTTTATTTACAAAAAATCTAACGGTTTGATCGATGTTGAAAAGAACAATTTCCTTTGTTGTACCTGCATATCTCTAATAACCGTCAGTTTCCATCAGACCGAGGCTCGACGAAAGTGAATCTCATGAAGTTGTCGTGGAATCCGTTGCATTTTTGTTTTATCTGAAAAAGATCAAACCAGAAACATTGGAAACAATTCATGCAAAAAATGATTGATGTGTATTACTGATAATTATTGATTATGAGTCAGTAAGAAGCAGAATTGAACTAACAATGCTTGACAGAGAAATTATTGACATAAACTTAAAAACCTTTCAAAGCTGAGAATGTTATAAATCTGAGGTAAAAGTAGGGCTCTGTTTCTTTCTTTCAGTCTGTCATGTTCCTTCAGCCGTGACTGTACTGGTATTACATTACTTATGTTCCAAAACCATATTTCACTTACAAAAGTGGTGACTTTATGCTTTTAAAATTAACACCCGCCAGAGTCTACTTTTTCTGCCAAATACAAAGCATTTATGAAACATCATTGTGACGGTTTATATCTCTAAATTGAAAGTACTCACATTGTTTAGTCTGGGGGGGGGGGGTTTGTGGTGGCAGGGGAAAGGCCATATTGATGGCCTTTAATTACTATAATATGTGACTGGAGGTGAAGATAATGTATTTGAAACTCACTCACTGCTTGAGTAAGTCATTAATTTATTAATTAGGTATGGAACCAAATGATATCATGATGATATGAATGATATCATATGATATGAATGATATAATGATGATATGAATGATATCATGATGATGTGAATGATATCATGATGATGTGAATGATACCATGATGACATGAATGATATCATGATGATGTGAATGATATCATGATGATGTGAATGATGTCATGATGACATGAATGATATCATGATGAAGTGAATGATATCATATGATGATATGAATGATATCATAAAGATATGAATTGATACCATGATGACATGAATGATATCATGATGATGTAAATGATAACATGATGATATGAATGATATCATGATGATATGAATGATATCATGATGATGTGAATGATATCATGATGATGTGAATGATATCATGATGATGTGAATGATGAATGATATCATGATGATGTGAATGATATCATGATGATATGAATGATATCATGATGATGTGAATGATATGATGATGTGAATGATATCGCGATGATGTGAATGATATCATGAAACCTACGGAAGTACAATAGCTTCATAAAAATGTTCCTGTCGAATCTGCTCAAGAACTGCTCCAAGGTAATACCTGTTTGGGGAGGGTCATTAAGCCTCTAGATTAATCTCAGGAAATTAATGAAATGAATATTTTTGAGCAGTTTTAAGAGCCAAAAATGATGATTTATTAATTCTATTGGGATTTGGTTTCGCCCTAAAGATGTCTCAAATTTCAAACAATTTTGTTAAACAATGAATTTCTTACACCAGAATATCCCTTTTAGAGCAATACAGATTGGTCTATCATTTTCTTACTCCGGTATTGCAATTTTGTACAATAATCCCACATATTTGTTTAGCATATTAACTCAGCAAATGATCAACCACAAGTTCCCACAACCATTGCAAGATACGACTATGTAACTCTCTCACTGATGGTCAGTTACAGCTCTGAGCCAAACTCCGAAACATGTCAAAGGTTTGGTCCCTTCGAATATTCAAATATATGAATATTCAAATATATGAATATTCAAATATATGAATATTCAAATATATGAATATTCAAATATATGAATATTCAAAATGTGATCATGTTAATATATCAGTACAGATACAATGCATTCATCTTACCTGACAACCAGCCTTTGATGCCATTCCAGTGACCTTTGACACAAACTCCTCGCACTGTTCCTTCTTTAATTCTAGCATAAACCTTGCTGTCTCGCAGACGACCGTTGCTCCGTCTCTAAAAATCGGAGTCATCTCGGGAGTGAAAAAATGAACCATGCTGGAATCGAAGAGATGAAGAACAAGATGACATAAGTGTTGAGAGCTCTGCTAACAGTGTATATAAACTTGGAATTCCACTGGGATAGGCTAATCTGCTAACAGCGTATAAAGCATATGAAAGAGTGGGTGGCCGATTGGCTTAGGCATCGGACTCGTGATCCAAGGATTGCCGGTTCGATTCCTGCCTAGTTCATTACGTCGTGTAAAAGGGTTACCTGTGAGGTAACTTGTCATTGGGAGCAGTATATAATTGTAGCCGACCAGGCGCGTAGCCAAGAGGGGGGCTACAGCTACAGCAAGCAAGAGGGGGGCTGTATGTTTTTATGATATGGCTAGTAATTTCAAACTTAGATGCAATTTACAAGGCCTTTGAAGTGCCATTTCCAGCGATCTGGGAGGCATTTTCAGCCAAAATTTTCTTGTACGCTTTGAGCCAACTCATGCTACTCTTAGATAGTTTTCAATACAAAATCTACGGCTCTGATAGTTTGCCTACAGGTTTGCCCCTCCCTTGGCAATTTCCTGGCTACACGCCTGTACCCGACTGGAAGGATTGTCTCTGGGACAGGTTATCATTGACCAGGGGTAAATATATAATGTCTGTAAAGCGCTTCGAGACCTATTGCTGGTATAAAGCGCTATATAAAAATCAAATATTATTATGATAAAGCTTGGAATTCCATCGGGATAGGCTAATCTACTAAGATATTCATTACAGTAGAAGGGTTGCTGGTTCTACTTTTAGAAAGAAACTTCCCGATTGGCTGTTTTTTAGAGTAAATTTTTGAATTAAAAAGTTATTGACTGGTGTCACATGACAGCTCAACTTGTTATCCCTCTCAGCTCAGACCGTTTCTGATATACCGTCCTATAAACGATTTCTTCATTGACTCATACCACTTTTAACTGAAATATTAAACTGTGCTTGATCAGAATTTTTGTTATAATTTGACCACCCCCCTCCACCTCCAGCTTTTTCAGCCCTGTACAGAAAAATAAAAGTAGCTACCAGCACCACCATACATGTAGCGTCTGATAATAGACTGAATTTTTAGACTATATATGGCACATAATACACCATTTCCACATCTAAAGTATTTAGTTTTTTGGGGTGGGTGGGGGTTGGGGAGAACCCCCATACCCCTCTAAAGTATGCATGTAGATATATATGGACTCTTGAGCAGTCAGTGAGTGCCTCAAGCAGACCACAACGTAACCGAAGACCAGTCGTAAAAATGCTCAGGGAAAAGATAGGATTATCATAAACATTTCATGAAAATGTTAATAACACAACTCATAAAGTGAAATGGAGAAGCAAATGAAAACTTCATCTTGATTCTAGATGTAATTGACAAACTTTTCTCACTAAAAGGAACCTTTTTATCCATGCTACTAATGAGGGAGGACCAGAAAATTCAAAATAAGTATTCTTAAGACAAGACATCTTATTAATGAATATTTGATTATTTTCCTTACCCCTTCTTAGCGGTTCACTGTAATATATACTCACATGGAGTTTCTTCTCCTTCAAAACATATTTTTATCTCACCTGTTTGAAAAGTAAACCAGATCGAACATGGAGTGATATTTCCTCTTTTTATGTATCTCTCCGGATATTCCCAGAGGTAAAAATATAATTTTCACATTAGGTAGTTTCAATAAGTTCAATTCTTGCTTCTCCTGGTCTTGGTCTCGTTTATTCTCATCTGTTGAATTCTCCTCGTCTCTTCCTTCTTCCGTGCCCTCCTCCTCCTCATCCTCTGTTATTTCTGTCAGTCTGTCCGACTTCTCTTTGTTTCCATCTTTATCCACTTCCGGAGGTTGATATGTCTCGTGCCGTATGAGTTCGTGGAGGCAGGAAAGTACGTTGAACTCTGAGACGTCTGTTGCTGTCTGAAATGATGGAGATTCATTGTAAGATTGACTGTGAATTCATGAACAAGTTATCAAATTTTATAAAACATGGAAAGGAGGAAAAGCAGAGAAATTTTTGGGCTAGAACAAGATTCAAACCAGTCACTTCCCTAGCTCGAATGAGACTGAGGCATTGATCCCTGGTTAAAAATAATCATAATACTATTCAGGCAGTTAATTTTACGATGCTTAACCCACTACAAATGTGGGAGAAACCCGCAAGGTCTCATGGATTACAACTTACCTGTTGCACGGCTGAAATTCAACATTTTAACTCAAATTTGGAAATCTTTTTAATTTAGAAAGTCATTTCAGATGGGAAAACTGTAGATTGCTCTTGGATGAAAAACCCACCTTACTATGACCCTGGCCGGGGTTCGAACCCGGAACCTACCGATTGCTAAGCCCAATTGCTTCAAATGCCACCGCCGTTATCCACTCGGTCACAGCAACGGTATTTATATACAAGGTACTGTGGTTTCTGACTGGTGACCGCAGCAAACAAATGGCTTTATTGGAATAGCCACTATCTAAGGGTTCAATTGGCTCAGAGGTTCTGAGCAATTAGAGGTCACTGGGTTCAGAGGTCACTGGTCTGAATCCTGTTCTAGTCGTTAATGTTTTTTCTCTCCTTGATTGTATATAATCTCCCAGTCAGTTACTTACATAATTTAATATCTAAACATCAAATGGATGGTATGAAAACATTTTCCCTGCATGTTGTGCTGCTTATGTGAATGAAAGGTACAATGACACCACCATCTGAAGTAAAACTATGTCAGGTATTACTATTAGTAAATTGCTCCTGAATGTATTGCGGCTGTTACGGATTTATCTATGTCAGAATATATATATAGAGCTCTTGATCGAAAGTATAACAACAATACAGTTGATCTGCTTTTCTAACTCTGACAAAATAGTGCAGCTTACATATTTTCATCATTTTAGTGACATATGGTTTGCAATGGACATGAGATCAACATTTGGCACATACGAGGAGAAGCCATTTTTTTGAGAGTGAAAAATGCATCTAACTTTGAAGTAAACTTAATATCAGTGGAGATCCGCCATTGTTTTGAACAAAGACTCCACCCCCATTTCCCTACCTTCCTTTTGTCTATACTGAAGCAGTTTTTAAGACTCCCCCCCCCCATACTTATACTTTTGCACTCACTTATCTGTACATTTCCTCAGCACCACACGAATGGCATAGTGAACTTTTCATACAAGGGATGGAGAGAGGGGTGGAGGGCAGAAATATTTATAGGGTATATCATGTTTCCTTTAATGATGAAACAGGAGATGAGGGATGAACCATGTTGGTATATTTCATATTACATATCATAATCATTTTATTCCATGCTTTCATTTCAGTTTTAGTGGTATGACACTAGAAACCTGTACTGGATACATGATGAGCAACGTAAAACATACGTACCTTTGTATAAACACCATTGGACTTTTTGAAGAGGTCCTTGTTTTCACTTTCAATGCCAAAGGCAAGATATGGGCTACCAATGATATCCCCCCAATAACCCCTCCTGGCCACTCTGTCACCTCCCTGTAACAAAATAGACGAGAATATCGTGACGAACTAAAATGAAAGAAATAAAACTGACTTAGAGAAAAATCTGTCAATTTTTCAAAGCACACATCAGCACCTACAGTATAAAACCTATTATATCTTAATAAAAGCAGTTATATCCAGCTTCACCTATTTTGCATATAAGAATCTTGGCTGAAGTTACTCTCACATGACAATTGTTAACCGACTTAACGGGTGTTCAAGGTATTAGCTGTCACAACATTGCCAGTGCCTTTTTTGCTACTAGCAAAAGGCAAATTCCACTGGCATTCAGCAAGAAAATAGCCCAAATTTTGAGGCCTAAAATACTAAATACTCTAAGTCTTATGAATCACACTCTAACTTTCACATCTGTTTTTTTTAAACACCAGTAGCATCAATGCCACTGCTAAATTCTAATAATAAGATCTGCAAAGAGATATGTTGCCATCTATCAAATTCAACTCAAATCAAATTCAAATTCAATTCAAAATCAAATCAAATTCAAATTCTTCAGCAGAGAATTTGCTAGGAAGCCAAATAATGGTCACACACCCTTCTAAGCATTTTAGTGCTGGATATCTTTAAAGCATTTTCCATCTTTGAGAAATTTAATTGTCTACTTATAGCCCCTAATAACCCTTCTAATTCTCCGTGCAAATATATCTTATTATCAGTTTTTTATCTTGATGAAAGCTGGAAGCAATATCGATGATATTAAAGCTTATAATTTAAAGTAATTAAGTCAGAGGGCGTGCGATTTTGATCCTTGCAGGATCTTCTTCCCAAGCAAGCTACTTATCAATAGAGACAACACTGAATGAATTAACTTATTGAAAATTAAGTTTGCCTTTGAAGGAGATCCTCTTAGAAATCAACATGTCAGACCATCAAATTTTATACATTTAACTTGCTAAACTCATTTTTCTCTCCTTTAGCTTATACCACACAGAGACTACATCTAAAACCTAAATTTACAGCCTGGACTTTTGTGACATACCGTTTTGATAATCAGTCCCGATGCAAGAGTTTTGTTAGGTACGATATAGCTCCCTTCCCTCATCTCGAAAGCGACTCCGCTATTTCTCCATCTGCTGTATTCAATCTTGTGGATGACATCCCCGCCTCTCTCTATCAGTTTCATATTGTAATCCCAGTCAAACGCACCAACTCGCGAATCGTATCTGGTCTTGAGGTGGGCACGTAATCTGTTGTCCCTGCAAATACAAATAACCCATCTGCAAATATGAAGATTGCTAGGCTAATGGGCTCAGAATAAAAGAAATAAGCATAATTTTTCATGGTTTAAAAACTTGTGCTTCATTTGTAAAGCATGTACAGGCTGATGCCCACCAGGTGAAATTTAAACTACTCTCATTTGATACTGACAAGGAGCTGTTTTGGTCTGAAATTTTTCATCATTTTTCCAAACTAAGAAGTTGAGTTAATAATAGACAACAGTCAGGTACAGAGACTGCCAAGGCTGTATGTAGTAAATGACCTACAAGACATTGTGCATAAAACAACACTTTCTAACCACATTCTTGTATAAATTTTATAGAATGCATCAGGTCATTTGTCTAAGTTGAGCAAGCAAAATCAAGGAAAAGTGGAACTAGAAGGATGGCTTACTAAATTAGTGAGAGAGAAGAAAACTTCACCTCATCTACCGCTGGTTAATATACTCTCTGGATTCTGCATGTGGTCTCTTTAGAAGGAAGTGTGAGATTGGAGAGGGGGGGGGAGAGGGGGAGGAGGGGGTATGTATATAAATAAGGGAATGCTAGATCAATGCAAGCTGACCACACATACTAAACTTTACAGACATCAATGATTGTTGTGTCTCGAAAGTAGCCCTATCAATGAAAGATCAAATAAATATACCAAGCTTTGCTGACGTCAAAACTAGTTTTGTCCTGATTTCTCCAAAACTTGAAGATTGCTTCTAAATGGTCTCTCTCCTTGAATTTCAGAGCTGATAAGTCAAACAACGGGAATACATCTGCCAGATAATCCAAATCTGTGACCATTCTGGAAGAAAAATGAGTTTAAAGGACCAAATAAAATATGATTAATAAATAACTATCATGTAGAAAATGTATGATACATATTTAGTTTGAAATGTTAAAAAGGCAACATTGAATGGGGAGAACCCATGATCAAAGAATGAAATAATTGGTTACTTACTTAATAAATTGTGTAGCCCTGTTTGCGATGTAGTCGTTGGTCTGTTCTCTAATCAATGAGTTACCAAATATTTCCAGAAAGGTTTCTGTCTTTTCCTGAAGGCCGACATTTTCCGGTGCTTCCAATACGAGATGGAGAAGTAACATGTGTCGGGCAAGTATCTCAAGATTGTTTTCGATGATATAAAACTGCAGACAGAAGAGACAGCATATGAGAAGTATTTTCTGGTTGTGAAATCTAAAACAGAATACTATATTCGGAAAAAATGTTGAATTTTCCCGACTGAAGACGACGTGGCTTGAAAATGGCTGGATCTTTATCAGAGGTAGTCTTGAATACATGCAAACTACTCGAATATATCACAAATTTCCACATTGTGACCGCCCAGATGAGTCTCATCATGTTCAATCGGGCAGTATGCAGCAGACTTCATTGAAACTGTATGGGCAAATGTTACATAGAGTGACACATGAAATGGCAATTTCATTGACATTTTAACGCAATGAGCTATTTTAATCATCTAGACACTTCTTTAAGGTAGTCAGTATAGGCCCCAAATTATAGCATCTATTGAAACAAATGCTTTTATTTGCAGTCAAAAAAGATTCAATTCTCATACAACATTTGCAAAACATTTACATCCTCAACACACAAAAAAACAGGTCAAATCTATTTGTCAAAGTGTCTGTATGATTCTAAGATAAATTCTTACATTAAACTGCTTGTTCGGTTCTTTCCACGCTTGGCTGATAGCTTTCAAAATATGTCGACAATCTCCTCCACCCACTAACAAAAAATTGAAGTTTGAAGATCTATCTTGGTCCTCCAGATCAAGTGAAGCAGTCTCAGTGACAATATCTACAGAGAAAGAGGAGAATGAGGCTAGAATTTTATAAACCTTGCACATTACATATAATGGGAGATAAGAACCAAATTTATTTCATATTTTGTCCAAAATTCATTAGAAAATTTATACTGAGCTGTTCAAACTTTTACTCCAACATATGAATACTTTCATGTTTACATGCTTTAAAAAAAAATTATTTAAAATTATTGCAAAATTTCTCACTGAGGAGCCATCAACAAAAGTTTCAAATGACTATGCAAATCAAAATATGAATATTCAGCAATCAAAATCATGGCATACTGTTATGTAACTAATTACTGCAGCTGTACAAAATGAATTGCTACACCAATACCAGTCAACCTACTTGAGTGTACTTAGGAGGAAGTCATTTAGTAAGGATGTGTAGTGACAGTATCTTGCGACTACTGTGTCATCAATTAGTAATTTTTCCATTTAAATTCACCGCATTACATTCACATGAAAGTACTCTTGGTCTTGGTGTGGTACTGCACAAATCGCCCCTGATGTGGCTGTTGACGTGCAGTCCTTCAAGTTTGCTAATGGTGCTGCTGACTTTCCAGCATGAACTTGAAGGAGGCGGTGTTTGGTGCTGATTTCAGATCAGGTGGGAGTGCGTTCCATTGAGGAATGGTGCGAGGATAAAGCGAATATTTATAACAGTTCTTTTGAGCTTGAGGAATTTTATAATTCAAACTGTGAGATTGATGTGTAGTTGGTTTGTCTTTGTCTTCAAGAAGGTTATTTATGTTGCTTGGAATTAGGCCATGAGTCTCTTTATATATGGTAACAAGTCGTGCTTTGGTTCTTCTGTTTTCGAGGGTATCCCAATTGAGTTCTTTTAACATGTCTGTGACACTACTAAAGCGACTATAATCATTTTTTACGAACCTGGCAGCAGTACTCACATATATGTGGACAAGTCTGATGACTAGCATCCATGCATACGGAATACAAACAATACAGTAGTGAATATAGCCTACAGCTTGGCTATAAGAACAACAGGTTTAAGAATACATCACATAAATCAAAGTGGCTATTTTTACGACTAAGAGTAACAATAATTTCCGGTTACGCATGCGCAGTTGCTTTAACGTGGCTATTTTTACGACCAGGAGTAACAATAATTTCCGGTTAGGGTTATGGGTTAGGGTTACCCCTACTGCATGCGAAGTTGCTTTATTTACTTTACTGCGCATGCGTAACCGGAAATTCGCCGATGTCGTAAGAATAGTTTATAAATAATTGTTACTCCTGGTCGTAAGAATAGCCACGGCCCACATAAATAGCTCATATTAGCCCTAGGTTAGGTGTTGGTTTGGCTTAAATTTGAAAGTTGGTTATAAATGTATCAAAAGACCTCTCCTCTATTTTTTTGTTTTCAAATGTGTATATCCTACCAGCCATAAGAAAAGCATTTCTAGTGCAAGTGAGTGATGCATGGTTCCATCATGCTATTGCTTATTTGATTTATATGATTTTTCACATCATGATACAATGAATAAGCATAAATAAATAAGGATAACAGATGTGGAGAGGAGAGATCTAAAAACCCTTGTGGGCTAAGTGGGTAGAAAACTGCCTTGAAAAAAGATAAAAAAGAAACCAAATCATGTATTACACTTTGTAACTTAGTGTAGCCTAACCTAGGCCTTGGCAGTACCCTAACACAGACACTGTGTAGGCTCCACATGTATGTTATGCACAAAGGTAGTTATAAAACATTGGCTAGCACTTCGACCTAACAAGCTTCGTGGAACTGGTGTATGCCCAACACACACTACGGAAAAATAACAACGAATCATAAAAGACTAATTGGGCACTCAGTTAAATCTGACAAGCTTTATTCACATTCAGTGGTTAACTGAACAGTGGCTCCGTTACAGACCTCCATTTCGTAAAGCTTCATATGGAGTAAAACCCCACCAATTCACTGCGCCGTAAGCATCGACCATTTTTTTCTGTTCTGTACAGTTAGTCTAATGAACCTGTTTGCAGCAGCCTGGCAACGATAACTTTGCGGTCTAGGTAGCTATGTGATGTTTTAATTCCTATTAACGTTATGGTGACACAGTCAATATTTGTTTCTCACAAAAAACGCTGTGTAAAGTAATACCAGGTATATGAACATAAATTCTCGTTTAAAACCTCAACATGGTAAAATAATCAAATCCGTGGAGGATTATCGTTCATGCACGTTTTCATTCATTTACCGACAGTTTGTCAATATAAGATCCGTTCACATTTCGGGTTCTTATCACCGAACCACTTTATTTTGAATTTGGAAGCTAAATGAGTGTAACCAGACATGGCGAGAGGCGGTGGGTATGGGCAGGGACGTAGCTAAGGCCTGATGATTGGGGGGGGTGTAGTGGCTGAAATTCCAACTGGATGGGTTTTGGAGCCAGAAAATTCCGACTGC
>KN886297.1:36650-46882 GCA_000934455.1 Apostichopus parvimensis
TAGTTTTATTAGGCATTTTTTTTCAGTACTTAAAATCATACGAAGTTTTGTATGGTGGAGTATAAGGATCGCGAGATACAATTTCTCAATGTGACAAGGAAAACTTGGTAAATATGACTGATTAAAGGTCAAATTTGACCGAAAATTGTAGGTCACTCACAAATTACAAGAATATATGAAAATTAGAGTGCGACAGTCGGAAAAATTAGACTGCGACAGTCGGAAATTCCGACTGTCTCACTCAAATTTTCCAACTATCGTCAGTTTTACCAATATTGGGGGGGGGTGAGACACCCCCACACCCCCCTCTAGCGACGTCCCTGGGTATGGGGTATGGGATGAGGTGGAATACAATTTCGAAGTCTTTGCTATTCGGGAGCCAGGGGAACTCTGGAAGGGCCGTATATTACAAAGTATATTACATAGTTCTCACTTTTCGTATCAACCAAGAGTCCAAAATAATTATATTAAATGTAAAAGTATAATAGTGTACTTAACACTATATGATTATATGCATCTGGTCACTTTAAAATAAAGATCACTATAGGAATAGTTTCCAAATTACAATGTGGCGCGCGAACAGATGTACATATATAGTGTTCATAACGATAGATCACTCCCCTGAAACTATACCGGCCCCTCTTCTACATTAAAGTTATGTTTCCATGATTATTTTTTAAAAAGCGGATTCAGACACGAAGCCTCTCATGAGAATGATTTGTGTTCGTAATCTTACTCGTACTTGTATTCATACTCAAACCAAGATAACATAAAAGACGGGTATTGTACTCTTGTTTTGTTCTCTCATAGGAGAATTCATGTATGTTGCTTGTTCTTTACTCACACCCCCCCCCCATGTTTATGTTTTTCTTTGTTCTAATGGTTGTGTTCATTGTATACTGTTCATGACAGTACGAATTGCATACATTTTGCATTTGAAGCAACATCACGATAACATGCTTGCATATATCATTATCAAAACTGTACAAGGCTCTATGTACGTACATACATGCCTGCCGAATGAGTCGGGGCCGGGGTTACATTCCCGGGACAATTAGGGGCTCTGGAAATACGGAGGACCCGGAGAACACAAATGGAATAAAGAATAGTGTATTATTTTCCATTTTCATAGTATAATTATGGAAACATGACGACTTCAAAGGTGGAAGGGTGGGAGGAGGGGAGGGGGGGGGGGGTAAAATAATTGGCCCGAAGGCACAATCTGGCTCTCGACGCCATTATATTAGGTTGTGTTCATATGACTTTACTTTCCTTTCCTATCTGTTTCACACAAGTTATATGAAATAGTTGTCCTCACTCCGAGAAGTGAAAGTAGCTAATAATAATTTTCTCAACCGTTTAATGACAATAACTGCTCCATGAGAAGTATAGGCTAGGTTAAAATACATCTGCTTTCTGCATGAAAGAGAACTTTGTCTAGGCTAAGAGTTTTCTTGTTTTCTTTTAAAAAATGAAATGTTTTCTCAAGGAATTGTTGTCATCTCTCTTTCTTTTTTTTCAAACAATATTATTAAAAGCCCGGGACAATGATTAAGGAGAGTAGATATGCTGTGAATACACACAGAGTGCCTGAAGGATGACTCGAAAGCATTTTTTTTTTATGTTGATAAACCATATGCACACACAAACAGAGATTCTTGTACTGCTGATGTATATAACTATAATTTGAAATTCCACAGATTCCTCGCTAAAATATGTTAACTGTACTTACTCAATTGATGGCAGGTTTTACGATGACTCCTCCGGACAAGTGTTTGTTGCTACTGGTAAATTAACCCATCAACTGTTTTACAAACCCTACCAAGCTAACTCTCTATCAAATATATGCACTTTGTTTGCTTCATTTGAAAAACAGCTCTCAATGATCCTTTCCAACACCGTTTATTATTCGCAGCATGTTATGTGAGGCCACAGAAGCATGACTACGTTTTCCTAAATGATTTGTGTTATACTTGTGAGAGTAGCTTACTTAATATGAGCTGTGTGCTAAACTAAATAATGATCATGATCCAGCCACTTTTCATTTATAAGCCTCCAACTTTGAAAAGTTCTTTCTCAACTGTGTTACCGGAATGTCTCTTCGTCTCAAACTAAGTAACGCTATTCGTTGTTGATAAGTTAAGTTAGTTATGTACCCAGCTGATCAGTTCATCCTCATAATCGTCCAGGAGCGTACTAAATCAAAGGTCGTGGTAGAAAGGAGTTTATCTTATCACATGACCAATTCCGTCTCTCTTAGCCCCCTCATCATTTCCTCATATTCACATACGTTTCAGTGTGATAATTGTGGTGCACCAGGGCTGTATTTTAAAAAAAATTCCCCGACTGATTTTGGTAGGAGACTGATCTTGAATGGAAGTGCCAGAGGCGAATAAAGGATTTTATAAAGGATGGCCGGGTGATGCCCTGGGGTCATCTAAGCCATCTCCCATATAGGAGGCTATGGGGGTCCTCCACCAGAAAAAAAAATCAGTCGTCAAATGTTGCATTCTGGGTCCTATTTAGACTTTAAATTAGGTATATATAAGTCATTCTAAACGCCAGACTGTATTACTGAATAATGAAATTCAAATTTAACCCCATTGCATGATTTAGGTATGGGCCTAAACCTTTATGAGAGCTAGAGGCTAATGGAGAATATAAGAAAGGGAACGAGTGCTGCCCTGGGTCAAAGAAATAGATCCCCGTGTAGGAGGATCGCCCCTCCTGGAATAAAAAATGGTGCATTCTGAGCTATGCATAGATAATATATTAGGTGTAAGTAACTTCCAACGCAACATTGTATAAATAAATATATATAAGAAATTCAAATTTCACCCGACTGACTTAGGTAGGGACCAACCCACCCCTCCACTGTGACCTCAAATTTGTGCTCGTTTTGATTCTACAGTGGATTGTAAACGCATCACAAGTCTGCTCTCCTCTTTCTATTCTGCTTCATAGTTGAATTCTATCATTTATTATCAATATAAATGTTAAGTTCGTGATGTTTAGAATTAAAAAACTCAACGTTATGATAGTGTTTGTGGTACAAAATTGTTAAAGCATAAAATCATATCATTAAAGACTAAATTGCAATAACATGTCAACAGTATAGATAAAAAAAAAGTAGCTAACAGAGATAACCAGGCAGTCGATTGATTCAAGAGATATAATTCCTTTCAATAAAAGTTTGCATGAACTCATCTCAAATCCCTCTTGCTAGCTTTCGCATCCGCTTTTACAACGAATCCTTTTTTATGTTTCTGCTTTCTACATCGTCTATTGTATAGATCTTTGAAAGAAAGGAATGTCCTTCACCTGATTGTAGCGGTGTAGTATAAAGCATTAAGTAACGTAAGCTTGTTGTATATTCAGATATTCAAGTATGACTGATCCGTTGTGCCGATCTGAGGAAGGTTAGCTGGAAGTAATTCCAATGAAGGCAGCAATTAATACATTGTGGTCAACCTTCGAGATAAATTTAAGCTCGATAAGAGGTAACTATTCCGATGGCCCAAATGGTACAGCAGTGAACTATCGACATGAAATTACGAGCCCATCTCAAGTTAGATTATAAAATGAATATTTGTCTCTTACAGATATACTCCTCTCTACAGCTTTATATATTAATTCAAACATATATTTTACCAGCTGACGATGATGGCCAATGCGGGAGAGACTGGTAAAATGCCCACGTCTTTTTGGTTGAGTAAAGCGTCCTAGGGTTCATAGGGGTTCACAGGGTTCACAGGGGTTCATAACACTCCGGTGGTGGTATGGCACATTTTGTGGCTTAGGATCCCGTGTCATGTCGCAAAATAACCTGGGCGGATGCAAAGAGGGTCGGTCAAATCGACCAGAAGCGTTCTATGTGGCGTTTGTGAATCCTTGCCTTGGCCAGCTGAGGGTCGAAGCACCCTTCAATTCGAGATCGGCATGTGTTGCAGCCTCCGTTCACTGAATGGGTGGCCTAATGATGCGCTATTTTCTTAAAGTACGGATGCTTGTAAAAGACATAATAGTATTGTCTATCAAATATATTGTTGGATTTTAAATTAGCGCCACCACTTTATTCGGAACGAATTTGCGAAAGCTTGTTGGATTGCTTCATGCTTTTTTGTAGATAATATTATCTAGATTATTATAAATTTCATCATTTCAAAAAGTTAACACGTGAAAAAGGTAAAATGTGAGGAATTGGAGGGGGGGGGGGGGTGTCAAGTAATGGACGCTGGCCTTCATGCATCACCAACGTCACCAACGTACCCACAGAACTTAATTGACGATTGACGGAAGAGTTTTTGCTAAACTTCATTATTAGGTCAATATTATGCAAATCCATCGATTATAATAATACAATTCCAACCATTTATTCTACAACTACATTCAGCGTTGTCATGATATCAACATAATCATGAAAGAAAGATACCGAGCTCCAATTGTTCAGTTCATAGTTCCACCATTAATGCGCTTAATTTCAGGGAGTGGCTAAAATTACTGGAATTCTAACTACACCCGCCCCACTCCCCTCCCCATCCCCCCCCCCCCCCCCCCCCCCCCACTCAATATTAGATTCCAACACATCAGTGGATTCCATGCATAGCCCTATGAAGAGACAAGGTAGTATGTCTTAAAGAAAAGTCACCCAAGAAAGAGCCAAACCATAGCGCCGAAACCCAAACCATTTGATCCATTCTCAGCCATATTGTCCCCTTATACATCGAGACTGTTATCCTACAATGTTACGTCAAGTGACACGAGTCGCTTGGAAAGGGAATATATCAGTGGCGCGCGCAGAGGGAGAGAGGGAGTGAGGGGTGCGGAGGGGGCGGGGGTCGTCATTTGGGAGAAATGGTTCAGTCGGGGAGTTTTGCAGTCATCCGGAGAAGAATTGGACCATTACTACGGGTGTATCTCCCCCCTACCTTTATTTCAACTCCACTCAAAGTATTTATTAGCGAAGCCGTGCGGTAAAGGCTACTTATATAGAACTGATTTATGGTGTTCTCATGCCTCAGAATGAAAGACACCTAAATCCCCTACATTTAGGACGGCTTCAATGACCCAGGGCAGCACCCCCTCCATGATAAAGACTTTCATTCGCGTTTTTCTTCCCATACAGGTTCAGGCCCTACCTTAATGAATCGAGGGAAATTTTGAACTTCTTATTACTTATTAGCACATGCACAACCTTTAGAGTTACGTATAAAGACCTGAATTATTGTCTAAATATGCCTCAGAACGCACCTTTTGACTTCAATTTTCTTTCTTTCTTTTTTCTTCTGAGGGAAGACCCATCACGCCCCCCCCCCCTCCCCCGTACATAAGAGTCTGTTTCAATTAACCCAAGACGAAACCCCTTTTTTAAAAGATAAAATACTTCCTTCTCATCATAAAGGTCACTACCTAAATCAGTATGAGGACATTTTGGAATTTATTATTATTTAGTCCCTCTTCTTAAATAGAATCATTGATTAGCCTCTGACACATTCCACACATGTTCAGGACCCTACCTTAATCGTTAATCGGGGGGGGGGGGGGGGGGGGTTAAATACCAACCACACCAAACCTTTAAAATTATGCATATTATAGCGGGGGAGGGAGGGGGTAGGGTCTCCACAAGTTAACAGTGAGACAAAGGAGACAGAAGAATGTATTATTAAATGAATTATATCTAACCTTTTATTTCTGAATACATTTATGATTATCTTGAATATAGATTACCCAAAATATTTGAAAGTAATATATCATCACCGAAATACAAAATTAAAAGCCAAAAAAAAAGGGAAAAAATACATTATGACATTTACACAGTTAACGATTAAAATATGGCTGTGTAAAGTGGTCCTTTCGATCAAAGTCTGTCATATACATATTCATTAAAATAAATGAATATTGATACATTAATAACGTTGAAGAAGAGAAGAAAAGATAAACATACGAGTAATCAAAGAAGAATTACTTCGATCAAAGTCTGTAATATGCATATTCATTACAAAATGAATATTCATACATTAATGACGTTCTAGAAGAGAGACTAGAAGTAAAACAAGACCTATGAGTAATTCAATGAAACTTTGGGAATTTGTCTAAACAATTGCGTTTGTCTAAGATGTCTTTAAATCGGGAAAGAAGAAAGCTGAGAAGTTGGACTCTTTTTGTGTGGACTTTTTTCAGCACGAGTAGTCTATATTTAAATTGTTGGTGCTCCTCCTTAAATTGTTGGTTCCCATACAACTCAGAATTCCTGGCTAAGGGGTCTACCTTCCCATCCCCATGTAGTATAACTGTAGTCTGCAAGGTCTATTAATTCCACCGAAAAAGACTGACAACCGCTGCATGTATATAGGCCTATCTTTTGCAAATAACAGCATCGATTCAATATTTTATCTTCACAACTCATTATTCTGCCCATCTATACCATCATATCAATCTTGTACATCTAAATGATAATTGAAGAAAAATCATTAAAAAAATTGTATTGTTCTTTATATGAACGCGTTTGATGACTTATGGGTAATCAAGATTGAAAAGAAGAAGAAAAAAAGGTTTTATCTTAAAACAGTTAAAGCAATAGGAAGAGAAAAAAAATACTGTACAGACCTGTAATTCACAAAAAAAAAGATAAAAAATAAAAAATTTACGATTGCACCGAGAATACACGCAGAGCAGAAGTTGGCGCTTCTTTATTTATGGACATGTTTCTGTAAACTTGCGTTTTTGGTTTCCCGAAAGGGAAAAAAACTTTGGAGTCACCCTTACCGACATTGCAAAAATGTGAGGGAGACCGTGGATTGCAAAGTCGTCAATGACTATAACGCGGATCGCAAAGTCGGCAGCATGCAGAAACGTTGTACTCAAAGCCGAAGCGACAGTGAATTAATCAGTTCACGCATCCGGAGTCTATGCATGCTAAGTTCTTCAATACCGCCCTCGTTTGTTTACGGGGAAACGTTTCATACATTCAGTTTTGATTTCTTTTCTGAAATGAAAGGCCATACTAAACGCTTGTGTGAAGCTAGGAGGACGTAAGGGGTTGATAATGGGTCAAGTTGTTAGCTTGTGTGCTGCTGGCTCTACATTAATTGGGTGACTTATAGGGGGAGGGGGCGTTCCTAACAAACGGTGCTCACAGTACTTTCCGCTAAAAGATGGTTATGATAATAACATATAATACTATATCTACAACAAATATGCCCTTAAGGTAATAAAACCTCGACTTGTTCCCAGTTTGTCTCTGTTTTTTCACAGCCCCCCCCCCCCTCATCCCACCCATCTTATCATTGGCCCCCAAGTCCACAAGTAAATCTTTACGACGCTGGAATCTTTAAGTGTGTATATTTAAACATAACATAATTCATGCATCTCGGAATAGCTAAACACGCCCTTATATATGTTTTTTTTACCATTGCACCTCTATACACTAAACTCCAGTCTCACCTGAAACTACCACAGTATTATAATTATTATTATAAAGTCAAACCAGCCACGATCAGGTTAACAACTTCTAAAAACGATGCTGAATCTTAAAATGGCGGCAAAAGCTAAACGTTGTTTACAATGTATTGATCACTGACCAAAAACAAAAAATAATAATGATAAAAAAAACGAAGAATAAAACACAAATGTTGCCCTACTTCCGCTTTATCGAACGCACGAGTTAAATGTTGCCCTTAAATCCTGACGATGTACAGAAACTGTCCTGAGTAGCTAAAATTGAGAAATATCGTGCATCTCCGATTCGGAACAGATTTTCTTCCCTGATCTGCATTGAAATCGTCGAAAAGACCAACTTTTTCATCCTCTTCATCCTCTTCTTCTTTCTTCTTCTTCTTTTCTTCGTTTCATCTGGTTTTCATTTTGCCTCTCCAAATTCCTTGGGACGCTAAACACTCCAAAGTTTCGCTGAGAGTTCTTCTGGTAAATGAGTCACAAGAAATCCTAAAACTTGGTACATGAATTCCTGAGGCAGGTACCTTAAATGAGGATCCTTGGCCAGTAGGGCGTCCTCAATACAATCAACGACAGGTGTCACATTATTATAACTCGTCCCATTCAGGGAGTCGTGCATAATTTTCACGATATATTGAAATGAGTCGGTATGATATTTGCGGCATTCCTCCGACATTTCCTTCCAAAGTTCTTGCGCTATTGAGTTGACTTTGTCGTGAGTGTACAGACTGGTCGCTTGTAGGAAGTTACCTGGTTCCAGTATACTGACGCGGATACCCGACTCTCTCACCTCTTTGCGTAGGCATTGCGTAAAAGCTTCTATACCGTGCTTCGAGATTGCGTAACAGGAAAACGCTGCGTAAGTGCTGCGACACATGACACTGCCGATGTTGGTTATTCGTCCTGTCAGAGAAAAAGAGAGAAAAAAAGGTAAAATTCATCACCAGTATAAATCAAAAGGCTTGACGACGCATTACCAGTGTATGCAAGAAATTTACGAAAACTTTTGGACACGAGTTTTTTTCAAGTTTTGACAAGTACTTTTGTTTTACCTTGCAAGATTTCCCCCCCCCCCCCACTTTTCTGTCTTTGTCCTTCTCTATAGTTTATTCTCTTCCCTTAATCCTCTCTCCGTCCCTCCAGTACAGTTTATCTCCTACCTCTCCTCTTCCCCCTGTTGGTTTCTTTCTTCTCTCCATCCCATGTCTACAATCCTCTTACATCTATCAATTTTGTGTTCACCATGCTCATTAAACTGTCTGTATTCTGTGCGTGCATTTGTCCCTTCTGTTACTATATGTCATTCAGCCTCTGAAGAAGATCCTGCTAGGATCGAAACATCAGGCCCTCTTACTTTTACACATTCTCTTACACAGGATCTTTAGTGGATAAGCAGTTTGCAAACAAGCTTTGTTTTATTTGAACTTACAAGTGCTCAGCTATAGGTTATTATATATATGCCTACTACAGTAGTAATGTGTATACCTGCATAGCACGTATGCAATTTTCTCACCGACGGAAAACAAAGCTGACAATAATTATTGGTTGAAATGGATATGTCAACTGGTGAGTCATCTTCAAATGACTTTTACCGGGCACCACAAACAACGTTACTTTGTCTTTACTTGGGTGCACGGACCTACATTACACGTATAGGTGTTTAAGTTAAAACATGCATGCTCTACGTCTGGAGGTACCGTGTACATAAGAAAGACGGTGAAGAGGTTGACCTCTGTTGACACCAAATGACTTATGCCTGAATAGTAACCAAGGTAACTGAGTGCTTACTAAGATGGACCATATACCAAGGATGAAGATTATCCAGTTATTGGGGGAGTACTCGTGTTTTAAAGGTTTTCAAATATATTATCTTTGTCGACCTCTGGTGACCTTTGCCTCCACTAACAAAATTGTGTCCTCCTACCCACACATACACGCGCGCACTTTTTGAGTGATCCTTCAAGTCGAAGAGGTCGTACACGTACACACAATCTCATGTACGCACGCACGCACGTACCCACTTACCCACGCACGCACGCCATTCATGAGTACAATGACTGTGTTGCCTTGGGCAAGTAAAATAAAAACTACAAACTAGAAATTACGGGGTTCGTGTAAATAATGTTTTACATTGATATACTCTGCGACTCACCATAATTGAAGAAGGGGAAAAAAGCATACCTATTGTCTAAGATCGCGTGACACTCTTGCCATTCGTTGACTTAGTTACCAAATATATCATTAACAAATCTGTTATTTTATTCCTCTGACTTTTTTTCTGTGTTCGTTTAAAATTCAATAGAGTTAGGACATCGACTTGCCTTTAGTCAATGTTGACATTATAAGTTGAATGAATAGAGTTGAAGGAACTCGCTTGGTTGACTTAACCAAAAAAAGACTAAAGCTTCTTTTTATTTGGCTGAATAATCTGTGTCAGCTTTAAGATATAAACAACACATTACTTAGCAACCTATAACTTGTATGCCAAAACTATGTAAACACTAAAGGTGCCGTCAAAAGGTAAAGACCTTTCGCTGTAATGTTTGATTCAATCATTTCATCATTTTGCTGCAAACATGTTTGAAATGATTGCATTCTGGGTATTGTGGAACGTTGACCATTTTGTTGCAAATTGTTCAAATTGATGACTTTTCATAAATATGTATTACTATCAATAATTCTTCACCCATTAGATTTAGGCAATTTGACATTTCATTGCAAAATTGTTGAACTTTTGCCGATTTACTATCATAAGTGATCAATTTTATCATTTTTTT
>KN886297.1:63377-82318 GCA_000934455.1 Apostichopus parvimensis
CATCCAAGTTCAGTCCTGTTTAATGGTTCGACTATGTTGTATCAGGGAGTTGTTATGGAACAACTCTACCTGGTTGTATAACCTTGCTGTGATTTTACCGACTGTGCATTCATTCGTGAATTCTACGCGTAGTAAAATACAACATCAAGTTAGCCTTAATTTCACTTCCGGTGGTCTCGTCTCTTGATCACTTAAAGGAGACACAACACCAACCATCATCTTTAGCTTACATGACATATGTCTTTAACTCCCTAATACGACATTTAGCCTACCAATAGGTATACACAAATATTTTACAGCTCTTGTTTTATTGCTCAAGTATTTGGGTGGGACCGTCGACGGGCTGTCGAAAGAACGTCACTTGTGAGAAGCGAACGATACTGGGTGTGAGCATTTTGTATTTGTATTTGTGCGTATGTGTGACGGCGGATGAATACGTGTGAATGTTCTGCTTGGCACCCATTTTAGCGCCCTGAACGTACTGTTTTCTTTATTTCAACGGTGCTTCTTGATGTTCCCAGGACCCTTGAAATGTTTCTCAATTTTGCTGGCCAATATTGACAAAGTGGAGTAGCCTCTATATAAATGTTACAACCAGTAGTGATGTGTTAACTATAGATGCCTGGTACCAACGTCACTATAGAAGTGGTTCAGTCTACATATAAAGTGTAATGTGTTTTACTGTACTGATTAACGAATCCTGCACTATTACCAATTTAGATTATTTATCGAGACAGACGCTACAAACCGAAAGTGTATTTTCTGTATCGTACGTTGAACCACTTGTGAGCATATACACATATAGTCAACCTTTGTACCGCGTTATGTCAAGTTTGATGGACTTGCAGTGCATTGCACCTTATTCATAGGCCTATTGATCTCAATAATGATTACACGGAACGTTCACAATAGCCCACATTAATGTGTATAATCCTTTGTTTTTATACAGACGACAATCTAGCATAACATCGGGAACGGAAGGAGGACAGGGAGGGATGTAGGGGTTGAGGTGGGGAGGGGCAGAGAGAGGGTTAGTCAAATCACCAAGTGTGCAAAGTTCATGTACGAGTCAATACAGGTGAATTAACAAAGGGCAATACTTATTTATGATCGGCCCGGATTCCAACAAACGTAACATTTTATAGATCTTTCCATTTCCATACACACTATAGGTCTGAAACGTTACTTACGGATGAAGGGGTGAGGGTAGGAGCCAGTAAGGGGGGTGAGGGTAGGAGCCAGTAAGGGGGTGGGGAAGGAAGAAGGCTTGGCTGCAATGATGAATATAGCTTTGTTATGCCATTCAGGGGGCTTTATGACGTTGTCTGTGACGGTAGCTGCTAGCTCATCTGTATGGGATAGAGGCGGATACGTGGTACAGCCGGGTACAGCGGGGTTAATAGTCAAACACATATTAGTTTCACCAATTGTTTAATGAGTGGCATATTGAAATGTGCCAAAGAGTATTTCGGTATCATCTAACTTGATAAAGAAACACGGACGTACATGTAAACAGGCAAAAGTGAAAGAACTCATCAGACACGCCTGGCCTAGATTTCCAGGGTCGCTCAAGTTAAAGGACACCGTGTAAATAGAAAAGGTCCAAGGGGTAAACAGTATATAGTAGAGCACTATCATATTAGCATATATTTAATATTTTGCCTCAACGCCAGTGATTGCTATAACTTATGTAAAAGGTAGTTTATCGCATGGGTGGAGCACAAAGCTTGTTGTGATACATTATAAATCTACAGCGTCCACGTATACGAAGACACTATGTTATTCCAAATTCAAGTAGGCCTATATACCATTGAAAAAGTTTCAACTTACGGAATTGCAAGGAACTTGAGCATAAGGTATACGATAGTTTCTAAATTTAAAGCTGCGGTTTTTATGTTATAATCTATGATTTACGACAAGCAAAAAAACCATTTATTGACCCCCAAAAACTTTTGCGCAGGATATATTTTGTCCAATGTTTCTTTTTATGTATAACAGTTAATCTATATAAACAGATCACAAATCAGAAAAAAAGGCAAGGAACGCGAAATTTGTAAAAAGAAAAAAGACGAAGAATGAATGACCTTGAAAAACTGAGCGCGATCAATTACAAAATTCAAGACGAATGAATCAAGTTTAAAGATTATAAACGAATTTCGAAGCAATAACAAATAGTCACAAAAGGTTGACTTCAAACCGTAAATTTAAACGTCAATTTAAAGGGTGAAAATAATACATGTTTTCTTCCATAAAATATAGCCCTATCGGGTCTGGAAATAGGGAAATATGAAATATGATTTTTTTCCTTTCATTTTTATTAACCCCTATAACCTGTGGATAAAAAATATTTATATTACTATCATAACAAGGGGTCTGGATAGAGCGTAGACGAGAGTAAAATATTGTAAACTATATTTGTTTTTTAACCCGAAGAAGAACATCTCGGGTTTATGGATATACAAGACTACCAAAAATAGAAAGAAAAAAATTAAAAAGATTTTTTTTTCTTGTGGAAGTTTACACACCAAAGATATAGCTTTATGCCTTTCAGCGTTATATCAATAAATAACGGGTAAATATTTCATCTAAATGCCATAGCAATGCGGCTATTGAACCGTTCCCCATTCTATAATCTGTTTACAATACTGTCTGGGTTCATCTGGAATCGTTTCAAGATCAGAGCCCGTCTTCCAAAACGAAGAATAAAGAGAACAATTTATTGAAGATGATCTCCTAAGTTTGTCAAAATAGAATCGCCTCAAAGTCAAATATAGGTAAGACAACTTGAACAAAATAGTCAGGCGTGAAATCACGTGACAGCGATGAGAAACAAGGAAGGGTAAATGACCGTTCGTTCACACACACACACAAACACACAAAATAGTTATATATAGTTCGAAGTAAGAGAGGAGTGGAGAGAGGGGTGGAACGAGAGAAAACAGATATGTGAAAAGGCAAATAAATCAGGTCTACATAGTGTTATGCTATAACTGTCACATAAAAACTATGGTATACAAATATAATGTTAAATATTTATGGGAGGATATTTTACTATACACCAAATGCATGTGTGTGTATACATAGCTCACGAGGCTTTCCCGTAACGGTCAAACACCGCAACCACACCTATAGATCCCCTCCCCCTCCCGGCGTTGGCGAGAAAATATGATTACATACTCAATATGTGCATATATGGTAGCACCCGTTTGATTGGATGGACACGGGGACACAACACTGCGGTACGCACGTATAGTAGTCATTCCTTAGTTGACCATGTTGTCACGACGTGTGTTAGGGAGGAGAGGTGGGTACAAGGGGGAGGGTTACATGGTTAGATGGACGTGTGTTGGGGAAGGGAGGTGGGTACAAGGGGAGGGTTACATGGTTAGATGGACGCGTGTTGAGGATGGGAGGTGGGTACAAGTGGAGGGTTACTTGGTTAGATGGACGTGTGTTAGGGAGGGGAGGTGGGTGCAAGGGGGATGGCTACATGGGTAGATGGAGGGAGAGGTGGAGGGAGAGTTTGGCAAGGTGATCATTTGGTTACGTAATTACTGCAGTAGCCATAGTTTGGTATTGCGATCGCCGATGGAGCGATTACGTAATAGTTCCCGGGTATACCATGACACCGGTAACTATACCGTACTTACTTGATCTTAACCAGCACAGTTCCAAGAATACGGAGCTTTTGTTATATTTTTTATTTGAATAACATTTGGCAAACTCGTTTTATCGGTTATTTCGTTATCGAAATAAAACGGAATCGTAGGGGCCTTAATCTAGTGACGGCATATACTTCAGATCATGTTTACGTAATATTTACGAGACCAGAGAGAGTGGCAATATCTTGAACTAAAATGAACAATCAATCACCATCATTGATCAATGTGATATAGAGAAACTTTGAAGTGAACAAAAATTCCTCAAAATCAACGAAGTAAAACGTCATTCCATTTTAATTTGTAGATATTATATAGTTTAAATGTTCCTTCTGGCTCAGGGCTTAATTGGCAGGGATAAATGTGACATCACTGCATCATATTGGTTTAAAAGTTTCTATATAACCATATATATTTTCCAGTCGTAAAACCGCTTCTTTTCCAAATTGCTGCAACTAGACTCATTTAAGATCATAAACTGCTTAACGCGACCTATCACTGGGCTCTGTGTTCAGTGCCGACACTGTTTACAAAATTCACCTTGGAAACTTGAACGAGTAAACACAACGAAATTCCTGGTGGCATCTTGGTATTACACGTAAACAAAATTGTAACCCCTTCTGACACATATATTAAACTCAAATATTCTCCTAAAAAAGAGCGACAAATTCTCTTAAATATATGGTGGAGCTGTCTATTACAAAGCTACAAAGATGATGATTTGCTTCTTCTTGACAGAGATTTGTCAACTTTGTCCTGTTTATTCCGAGTTCTGTCCTTAAAAAATTCAGTAAATACATTTATTTGCTTTGTTACTTGTTTCTTAACGTGACAGATAAGAAGGACCCAGTGTCATCGTGTTAAAATGCTTTCACAGATTTTCTTGGAAAAAATATCACATGGACAAGTAATAATAATAATATGATGATAACGCGTTTGTTTTTTGTCTATTTGCATATTTGGCTTCCCTTGAATACCATCTTGTATACTTGCCAAAGTCGTTCGAGTAAGACGGTCATAGCCATGAGTGACTGTTTTGACGAAGAAGACAATGACTTTTCAGTCTGTTCGAACGTGTTGTTTGAGAATTTTTAAGGATGGAAGATTTCCACTCATGTGGAAAACGGTTGATGACTGTTCATCTAAATGAAATAATGAACAAATTTGAATAGGACAATCAAAACAAAATGATATGTTCGCTTCGTGAGGTTCACGTGAGGCTTGCGTATATTAATGTCGATACATTATTGCAAAAATTGGATGATTTCTGAAATCTTTTCTTTTCACAGCAGCATGAGGTAACATATTTTGACATATATCGAAAAACAAAATAATGTTCATAAAAACTGTTTCAAGTTTATTTCATGATTCGTATCGGGAAAATGCTATCCAAAATATGATATGGATGAGACCCGAAACAGTGAGCCAAAGTGATCACTTTTACCCAGAAAAACAAATTTCGTATCTATACAATGTGATAGAGTTATATGAAACAGAAAAACGGGAGCCAGTTTAAAGCCTCTTTGAGAGATTATTTGATTTGGAAGGATTTCTCACGCAAAAAAGAAAAGAAAAAAAAAACGAACTTGAGCATAACTATATGTGCTCCAACTCGAAAACAAACGCATATATTTCTGAAGTTTAAGAGCCTAACAGAGTTCGTTGGTTTACATACCTCGCCGTTCTAGACAGCAGACATTTGTCTTGTTTACTGTGAATTCTTTAGAAGCAATTTACTGAACAAATATCATTCATTATTTAGTTTTCCTCTGTTCGCTTTGTACAGTCTGGGTCAATGACCACACTTCTTTCTTCTTTCGTTATTTTTTTCTTGGGTTATTTATTCGCGTTTTTTTGTTTTAACATATCCTAAGGAAAAGGTAAATCTCTTAGAGGTGAGAGTTGCACAAAGCAAACATAGTTTGGTTTGAAGGACTCCAGAAAACGACCCCGGTTGGTACACACTTAAGATCAAAGTCTACATTTTCATATTTAGATTTTATAGCGAACGAAACACCTGGCCTAGTTCACGTTTGTTTTAAATTATATATGTGGCCTATAACACGTTCTTGTCCCCTTTTTTGTCTGTTTTTGTTTTAATAGTTTTTAAGGGGTTTTTTTTGGCATCGCTTGTTGGCGAAACAATCGTCATTCACTCCATCTGCACGCATCACGAGTATATAAGAACTAGAATTAAAAATATAGAGCCTTAAACATACATAAAGCGAATGCCGCAATGCATCACGGGATGGCTGCTGTCGAAAGTGCTTTAACTTCCTCCTGACTTTCTGAACACGAGAACAGAGGAAAGGAGATTGATTTTGTCTTTTTTTATTAAATAAATGCTGTAGGGGTGTCTGGGGGTCCTCGCTCCACCCTGCCCCACCCCCATCTCCCCGAAAAAGAAGGAAAAAAGAAGAGAAGTTGCATTCTGATTTTATGTTTTCCCTCGGTTGCCTTTCTCGCTGGGATCATGCCGATGTCCATGATGTAGGCACTTATGGTATCCGTAATGTTGGTTATAACATACTTTTATGCCTCTAAACTGAGAAAACCGCATGAAAAAATCAAAGCAGTTATCAGCACTTTATTAAACAAGCCTATACCTATACTGCCATATGAAATATACACATGCCTAGCCTAACTTGCAATAGGGGTGAGGGGTGGAGGGTAGGGGGAGGGGTGTTAAATAGCACCGCTAACTGACTGACAATAAGATCCGATAAGCTTGGTATAGGTTGGAGGGCGGGTACGGGTACGGGTGCGTGACGACGACGATACATAATGTTAATGAGAGGGAAGATCATATACCTATACTCAATTTAAAGAAAGCAAAATGTTCAGTACTCCAATGTTAACATTTATCAATCGGCATCTAAAAAGTATCATGCTTTGCCTCATATTTCGTTTAAAAAATTGTACGACATATTCAAGCATGTATATGGTCAAAGATGGTCCCTTTTACGGATAATAAAAGTGCATTTTACGAGTAGAGGATCCAAGGTTTCTGCGAAGAGGGGGGGGGGGGGGGGGGTTGGTGGGCGGGGGACATGAATCGAAAGGGTCTGGAGACATGTATCGGTATAGGTACCGAAATTACCACCGAATTATCCGTACATGATAAAATATCAGAAATCCGTTACAATGCCCGCCGCGTTCGATGAGTCGTTCATTTTTACGTACTATGATCCTTGTATTGAGCAGAATTACGTTTGTAATAAACTATTATCGCCAAGATATATTCGGAAGAGGTACCCGGGGTCTCCCATGCCGCTCCCTTGATCCCAGCCCCTGTTTTAACCCTCACTGGTATTATACGGTACATGTTGCTATTCTCCTTCAACCAGGGAGCCCTATAACAACTCACCGCATGGCTCAACAGGCCCAATAATATGTAACTTTAATTAGAATCTCCCTGCATGCACAAACACGTATTTGCGACGTCGCTTGATCGGACGACACCCAGCCGAGAGTTAAAACCCGGGGTGAACAACCGCGAATTTTCTGACCCCAGACGGCCCGAAATAGTCAAACTGTAGACTATAGGCTAGTTCGATGAAATGACATTTGAGGTTGGGTTTTTGTGCGTCTCAAACCTTTGCATTGTATCTTATGAAACTGTTTGAAATACTGGGGTAATGGAAAACTATCTCATTTTAAGGAGAGAGTTGTTTAAGGACAGTTACCGTAGTAAGTGAACCATGACAGTGTCGCATTAATGTTGTATTATATATTAACTTATGTAGTGCTGTCGTATAACGCTTTTTCGTTATGAACGTGGTATTACTGTATAGTATTAGGCTACTGTTATACCAAAGCTTTTACTGTATATTCTTATTTGTAATATTACGTCAGAACCTTTATATATTTACTTATACACAGACTTTAGAAAAGCAGTTTGTAAACACATGTCTTTGCTGTAATATCATGTTACTGTAATATAATTGGCCTAATATTGTGCCTATACAACACAATTTACGCAAATAAACCTAGCCTATTTACTACTTTGCATAATAACCGACGGACCGAGGCGGATGTTACTTTTCACTCATTATCATCAGTAAACTATATAATTGCACGTACTTGGACATATATAGTTTCATATGCGTGTTATGGAAAAGGGTTTGCACCAGCACCAATACAGATTGTTGGGTGTGCATGGAAGCGACAGGAAGTAAACAAAGAAACGAAATGCCAAGATTGTCTTTAAGAAAGCATATACTATTAGTTCAAAATTCCTGATTTTTTTTTTGGCCAAAAACGTAACAACCCATCCTTCAGATACCGTTATATCTGTTTATCGATATAGATAAACGGCGCACTATATATATTGCTCAACATATATAGGATATTATATACAGAAGTTGTTTGAACTAACGGTTATCTGCCTTTATTGATTCCTCTAATAGATCATGTTAAGCCATCCGTATCATACAGTCAATGTGGGACAACGAGTGGAAGAACCATCTGGATGTAAGCTTGTGCTAAGATTGATGAGCCGCGTTAAAACAGTAAACGTATTTCGAATGGTGTAATTTGTAGTTCTTCGCGTACTGAATCTGAGATCAGGCGGTGCATGAGTGGAACATGTCCGTGTGTCCTTCACGTTTGAATTATCTGTATATTTTCTACAGCACTTTGTGTTCTTTGATTGTTGGTTGTTCTTAGTATATATATAGCATAATAATTGCTGGTTGTACATTATGATTACTAATCAAACACACTTTCATAAAAAAAATAAGAAGTTCGGCATCAAATATACACATCATACCGTCAATTTACTTATTAGCTCCATATATTGATCTGTAGTGACATTATCATGATTGCGTTTTACTGGAAATTTATGTGAATACAACACACTTTTCAGACCGCATGGCTTTTTTCTACAAACAATATTCAGTACACGAATTTCTGTACCTTCTCCCTGTTTGATTGACCTCAAACAAACAATGAACACCTATATTCGCCTAGTGATCAGCAGGGGGGTTCCCTGTGTCTACTTTAATAGAAAAGGAAAATATCAATATTTTTGCCGTTTCCTGGCAAATAGAAGTGCATGCATGTGTGTAACAAAAGGGTCTTTAACAGTTTGAAATATCTCTTCAACAGAACAACCAGAAAAGCAATACGGTTAGATTCTATAGGGCATGCATATAGACGCGGTAAAGATATATGAAGCTTGAATGAATATGGTACCTGGGACGTATATAGGTGAAACGCTGGCCTGGTTAAATTACACGTACAGAAACCTTTTGAATTGCCAAGCGTTGGTCAGCAATTTGACCTATACCCTGCCTGTATCGAGTAGGCCTAGAAATGGTTAAGAATGAAGAAATAGTAGCCAGGGTCCTTTTATTTTTCACCCAACGAGTTTAGCAAGGCAATCCACCAGGGAAAGTAACAAGGCAGACTTAAATATACTCTTGTATCCTTCTTTCAATCGTGTGGAAACTGCGCCCTACATGGTAGGCCTACCCACCACCTGCTCCTACGCCAATGATATACGAAGGAGTCCTCATCCAATTAAGGTACTCTTTAAGAAAAGTCAGCCGAGAGAAGAACCTAGGCATGAAAACCACACCGACTAATCCGCTCTCAACCCAGTCCTCTTGCATCGAGAGTCTGCCTGTGTAATCATAGTCAGGCGTGTATTACGATGCCATTAGAAAGGGAACAGATACTACGCATGATACTTAGCCCCCCAAAACAGCGCATTTACCTGGCGCATTTACCTGGATTAGCAGATGACGTTAGCTTTTCGTTTAAGGTAGCACACCACATGTAATTAGAGTTGTGCACGTCCGCCTGTGAGAGGTTAACCATTGTCGGAAAATAGCCCTAAAGTGACCTACTGTATTGTTTTGTTTTTGTGCATTTTCCAAGATATCACCATTATTTTTATGTTTGGACGTAGAAGATGGTGACATATACTACTGATGGTCTAATCTGGAGGATTTAAGGTGATTTAAGGTATTTTAGAAAGTCTTGGGTGAAACAAGAAGATTCCGTAGCGACAGCTGGGCAGATGGGTTGGGGAGCACTATATGATAAACTTTAAGCTCTTTTAGCTCAAAATCTAAACGGTCATGGTGGCAAAAGTTGAATGTTCTGTGATAGCCAACGCCATTAGCTATCATATGGTGGGTAGGACATGTCAGTTGAAAACGTCTATCTTCGCTCTATCGGCCTTGGAAAGTGACGAGTTTAGTGTGTAAGTCAATGGGAGCAATTAATTGTGGTGCGACACCTTTAATAGGTTCTATTCAAAGAACGCTATTACCAACTTATTTTCTTTGTCGTCGCGTCTTCTGAATGCCTTCGTATAATGATAAAGTATCATCAATCCACAACAAAGTTTCCACGATTACCGGTTTAATTAACCGTTCAGTGAGTTATTTCAGATATTTCAGCTTATCTTTATATATATATATATATACCGTTTTACGTAATACCTGTGTAAATACCGTGATTTTGAAATCAAACCGTCGCCATGCAAATATCACACCTTTCAATATTTGATAAACATTTTGCTCCTGCGCAACACTCCTTCAGAGACTCTGTATATTATTTCCGCAGGGATTTTTTTCTCGATCTCTCAACGAGTCCGTTTCCCATTTCATAAACAGGAATTTCTTTCAACTATACCGACAACTTGTCACGACCTGGTGACCTCTTAGCGTCCCTGCTGTGTGACCAAAGGACGAGGCGAAAAAAGTGCGACTGGATTCCTTAGGGGTGACACTAAGGGAGCTTTCATCCTTTAATTTGCCTAGATGTAATCTGAAGCTCCCTAAATGCAGGTGAGATAACGTCATTATAGACCCATAATGCACTTCAAACGAACAAAATTGGATAGGCTACTTTACAGGTGAAGTAATTATCGATACACAGGGAGCTATGAAGACGTTTACACATGCACAATCAGCATCGATGAAGTTATTTTTTCCCCTTATACATTACACTACTTTGATAGTATATTGATGTATATTATATATATTTGGTGACAAATATGTCACCAAAACAGAACTAGTATTGTTCGATACAGGTGACAAACGCCTACAGTGGAATTACGACCTTCCTTACCGGATTCGAACCTCTGGACATACACTCAGCGTCCATAGCCTAGTAGTTAGGGTGTCCGCATATAAAACGGGAGGCCCGGGTCCGAATCCCGGTGGAGGTTGGAAGTTTTTCCACTGTTCTGGATTTTCCAACTCACTACGATTTCAATTATATTCATTTGCCTTTGTCGTTAACCTCAATTTCATTTAACCACGTCTGTTCAAAGTATCTCTTTCTAGATCCGGCTTTAGGAATCACAAATAATTTCGAGTTGGTTAGCATCATGTTTGATATCTTTAGAGTAAGGCAAATATGTCACCAAAACAGAACTAGTATTGTTCGATAGAGGTGACAAACGCCTACAGTGAAATTACGACCTTCCTTACCTCGAACCTCTGGACATACAATCAGCGTCCATAGCCTTTAGTGGTTAGGGTGTCCGCGTACAAAGCGGGAGGCCCGGGTTCGAATCCCGGTGGAGGCTGGAAGTTTTTTCACTGTTCTGTATTTTCCAACTCACTACGATTTCAATTATATAATATGCAAATTTTTCTATCCTTTACGGCTGGCTTTAAACTTATATGTATATGTCCATCATGTATATGTGACAGTCCTTTATAGACCTCACGAGAGGGAAAGGGGGAGCTGCATGCCAGAGCCCAGAGTCGGCTTCAACGACCACAGGTCACACCCCTTCCTTTACGAGATCCTTCATCCTTCTCTGTCCCTATCGTAAATGTTCATGTCCATATACCTAAATTTCAGTAGGCTGAAAGTTAGAATTTGGACCCCCATCACCAGTCCACTATCCTTTGAAATCTGAACTGGTGCTTAAAGAAGACGGAAGCGCCACAGGAGGAGTATGCGTATAAGGTAAAGTATACATACAAAGTTGAGAAGAACTTGGTAAAGAAAACAATTTTAAACAGCAATTAAATTCTTCCAATTTCACGGATCGTTTAACTAAACGTAAAATTCTTAGAACGACGTTGGAATATAAAGCTTTATTATACTCGACTACATTTTTCTCAACTCCATTTTTCCATCGAATCAGCCTCTCTATTGAAGACAGACACCTGATACCTAATATTCTCGTACCATTTTTTTTTTCATTTTTGATTTGATATGAGCTTAAAACTTGTCACGTTAAACTACGGCATATGCTTTCCAGTTCCCCCTATATTTTTTATATTATTTACAGTCATAACACACGCACCTTCATTGGTACAAAAAAAAATCTGAATTGATAATCCCTTCATTCGAGTGTTATATCCAGTTAACTTCACTTCTTGCAAAGCAATTTTACGGTATTGAGTCAAACACAATTTAACTATTCGTTCTTATACAATGCCCATATTATATATAAGTAAGTTTTACCTTGCAAGAATTCGCGGATTACCTACACCACCCATGGAGGGGGAACCTAACAATGAAATGATCCATTCTATTACTACAGGTCTAGAAATACATTGTATTTTACATTGTTTGCACAGTGGGGGGTTTTTAAGACACACTGCCGAGCGAGTCCTTCATTTTCGGTTGTAGTTATATATACTAATTATCTGTTAGGTAGAGCGTAATGACGGGTCGCTTTGATCAAAACTAAGTAGAAACGCCAAAAAAAAATATATATAAAAAAAAAAGAATTATGTGTAAAAGAAATGGTGTGAAATTTAACAAAATTGTGGTTGCGACGGTCAAGTCTGTGAACAATTGTGTGATTTTGACAAGTTTTACGCTAATATCAAACGTCTCTGTCACTTGGCTGTATGAAGTTCGAGGAGAGTTCAAATTACGTTCCTTTTCATATTTTAGTTTTAATCTTCTGTTTTAGACTCCTTCCATATCGCTCGCACCTTTTTTTCAAGATTAATATTTAGCCCATAACAACTGCCAAGGTAAGACACGACAGTATTAACTCTACAATCCCACACAATACAAAGAAGTAGGGTGGGTGGGGTGTGGTGGGGGGGGGGGTGAACTGGCCTTGTAACAACGTATACTATTTCTAAAGATGAAAACTCTCAAAACGAAAATGTCTTACAAAATCACGAATGAGGAACAGGCTTTAACTTGTTAAAACTGCACGTTGTTAATACAGTTAGACATAACATTACGAGATAGCGTACATACTATATCCTATCCTAAAGAGAATGCATTTCCATTAACAGCAAAATGCATTTCCTGAGCACATGTCCTTCACAAACATGGACGTTTCTTATGCATATTTGCAAGTGGGCATGTGAATAATACTTGGAGTTTAAAAAAGAAATGATGAAAACATGGCAAATATTCATTATTGTAAACTGCACGAATTCCGATTTTTCTTTCCAGGTTTGAGATGAAAGCTTTGAGCTTTGTTTTGGTTGGAAATTTTAAGTATCAAGCAACATCGAAAAATTTATCAACTCATGACGGGTAAATTCAGAGGGATTTACTGGTGGATCAGGTTGATTGCTTAGCAAAATCAAATTCACTGAATATTTTCTGCACCTTTAGTTCAAAACCACATTCCAAAGCCCTTTCCTTTTTTTTTTTTTTTTTTATAGATTAGATGATATTTTTGTAATGCATCTGGTAACAGCTAAATGAATGATTTTCATTTGGGCAATTGAGCTGAAAATGTCTTGATTTTTCTTTTTACAATATTATATTTGAACAACTACGCTCATGACATTACAGACCTCTATTGTGCCACTTTTCCTGGAGTAAGGTAATGGGGGTTAACTATAGGCAAAATTGATTGCATCCAATCAACCTTGTATCTCACGTTATTGATAACTTATTGAGATGGGTTTTCAACGAAACAACGTGTGGAATATATTCACTTCAAAATACTTTCACCGGCAATATCCCTCCAAGTTACAAAAGGAATTAATTAAGAAATTCACACTTTTGGAAAGAAAAAGATAAAATTTGGAAATCAAAGTATGTTGTAATGGAGTATAGTATAATAATGACTTGAAAATCCACTCAATCTCTCGACTACAGACATATAGCTATATATTAAATCATAAATCGATTTGGGCTTAACATTATTCATTTCATTTTCTTGGAAGACTATATCTTAATTATCCTAGTCTTTTATACAAAAAGTTATTCAGTTATACTGTTTTACATTTTCAAGAAGCCTCCAGCTATTGGTGGGCTAGCTGTTCTTGATTTCACCTTGACTGATTTCAATTTCGTATATACAGAAATAGGATTCATCATCCAGATTAAACAAACATAATCAGTTCTTAAGTGACAGCCAGCTTTTTTTTTCTTCTCCCTTTCCTTGACAAGCCACCCCTCTGTCTGTTTCCATCTCGACCACTGCATGACTGACTGGCTATAACTGCATGGCGTGCATATTCAGGTGGTATTCGAGAAAACCATTTCCACCAAAGTACATGTCGTTAAATCGTGAAATTTTGATCAGGTGGCAAAACTCCCTGGTTACAGCTGACTTGTTCCTGACGGTTTAATTTTCTTGATGAATCTAAACGGTAATTTGGATATAGCTAGAGGCTTTGCTCCCACAACAACAGAATAATTCCCAACGTTTTACCCCGTCTCTCTGTACTACTATACAGCCATAACTGATATTAAAATTTAAAACGAAAAAAAAAAAAAAAATCCCAAACTGTAGGCGAAAAGTGCAGTCACCTTTCTGAGAACAGTTGCCAAAAGTGCAATAGGACAGGTATACTGTAGCTTAGAATCGTGCGACGCGTAAAAGCTTAAAGTTGTATATAGGCATGCTGCATGCGTCAATGAATCATGTGTAAGCGGTTGATCTATTCCAGGCTTTCCAAGGGACTCGTGATTCACATGTTAATGACGTAACATCGTCTTGATCATACGGTTAAAGTCTAAATGTAAGGGGAGTGGAGGTGAGGAGTGAATCAGTTGAGTTGTTTGGTTTTTGTGCCCAGGCTCTACCTTGGGTGATTTTTTAATTTTAATTTTTAATATTTTTTAATTTTAATTTTTAATTTTTTTATTTATTTATTTATTTTTTAATGAAAAGGGTATCCTTTTGGCCATTTTAAAATATTCTTTATGAGGATTTAGTATCTTTGTCGCCTATCTTGAAAGTTGATATTTAAGTTAGGATATTCAGAACTCTGTTGACAGACTTTGTTAAGCCTCATACATGAGCTGGACGGGGGCGGGAGAGGGGGAACGGAAGGAAAAAGTGCAGGCACTTTGATGGTCAAATAGCAAATATAGGAGGGTAGGTAAATGTTTTTGTATGAAGCTCAGCTTTAAACGAATGCAATGAATTTAGCAAAGTCATTGCCAGGATGTAGGAAGGTCAGTTATGTTACTTTATGAAGCTCAGCTTTAAAGGTATACAATGAATTCAGAGAAAAATGTTGTTGGCACTTTTTGTCTTCGCCACTTTCTCTTTGCTACGGCTGGAGTTGGGAGACGGGGAACAGGGTAGGATTGCAAAGTAAAACTTAAGTTAGAAGCACGAGGGTGAAAAAGAAAGGAAAATAGACCATTAGTTGCCAACGTGCATATACATCTATGACATCATGCACTGCTGGCTTCCAAGTTCACGTGTAGGCTACATAAACCGCAAATGGACAAATGTAAATAATGTCATGAATGAATTGAAAGACATTTCCGCCAGAATGCTTAGATTAAGTTTTGCTCCTTTGTAGAGGGAGGTTCAGCATATATTTACCTGATCTAATAATCAACTCTTCTTGTAACATAAGAATGCTGCACGTAGTTTGAATGGGCAGATGGTGTGGGTTGCCTCAACATCTCTGATTTACCACATAGCTATATAGAGTATATTCAATTGGTATACAGATAACATAACCAAAAATATATAAAAAAAACTCCAGTGGAATCGCGAGCCAGGTCGGGACAATAATATATGTCCCCGGAGCCACTTTTAATTTATTTTTATTTTTCCTTACATATCATATGAAAACACATATTTTTTTTACCCCATATTTCCCTGGGCTCCATGATTGACCCTGGTTACCGAGGGCTGTTGCCCCCTCATGAACAGCGTTGGAAATTCGCGAAAAAATCTGGTAAGCAAATTTGGGCCAAAGTGCTTACCAGATGTCGGGAACTCACTTTCCTTATGGCCTTGGGTCTGAATTCAACTTGTTTTTGTGCCTGGTTTGCTTGTACAGCGCTAATGACACTAGTACTGCTTGGCATAACACTAGGCCTAGGTTCCTCGGGTGCAGTAGCATTACGTACATATAAGAAGATTTTGCCGTTTCTGAAAAGCAAACTCTTCTCATGTTATCAATCGTTTCATATTGTCCAAGCTATTAGAAAATGATCATATTTATATTTTCAGTTCCAAAAATACCTATCTTCTTGCGCAAATCGAAGGTTCGACGAGAGTGGCTAGGCTTGGTTATATACTACAACAGTCCTGATATACTTTGTCCATAAAACGTGCACGTATACAAGCGAATCGACGAGTCAAACGTAAATCGCCATGGCTGGTAACCATAGAAATACAAAATTACTTGAGCTACTGCATAATAAAGGTTCGACATAACGTAAAGTTATACTTATCACACATCAGTATGGATTTATTTTGCTAAAGAGTAGATGTTTTTGGGATAGTGTACTTGAATGACGGAACATGCCTTCTCTGGAAAAATGTTCTAGTTCATTGGTAGTTTTCAGTTGATGCACGTTACACTTGTTCACTGTCAAGTATCATCATACGGACGGGCGAACTAATATGTATGTTGATCCTGCTCCTGACACCCTCTTCGTCGGGCCTTGCCCCCTCCCCCCCCCCCCCCCCATCCTCATCACCTTTGACAAGATTAATATCAAAGCAATATATACGGTACATTATAGAACACAACCCAAAACGAGCACCGTTCTTTTGACGTCAGAACTTTCTTTGAAAACAATCCGCAAAGATCACAAACAGGTCATTAACGATGACAATATAATTGTTTCATTTACATACGTTATACTGAGTATATATACCCTCATCTTTTATACCACTAGCCGCGACATATATCCCGTACCAATATGGACTTTTGCAGTAAGCGTTTACGCTTCAGGTTTATTTCGAATACGTTGCAATACTCATTTGAAAAAAAAAAAGAAAGAAAGAAAAAAGTATAGATTCCTTTCAAACGTCTAATCTCATCATTGTATGTGAATCCGTACCTCATCTCCACCGCTACCCATCCCATCCCAAAACAGCGTGCCCCTGACACGTTTCGGACAATGTCCATATTACCCCCCCCCCCCCTTCCCCCTTACCCCTCCCTCGCCCACCGAAGCCCATAGGTTAAATATTCGGTAGTTTGATCAAGAGTAAGATCAGTTTTTTTAGGGGGAGGGGAGGGATGGGGGGGGGTGGTACTCAAATGAAAAGACTGCTTATAGCCTGACCAAACTGACACTGTACCAAAATCCGACTTCCTGATGCAAGTGTAATATTTATTGTGATTCAAAGAACTAGCAGATCAGTTCATAAATATATTCGTATATTTTGACGATTTCTGAAAACATGATATTCTGATATTTCACCACCATTTCACTCCTTTGTTTGAGAAGTCCTTTCCACTGCTAATTGGTCCGTATAATCTGTCGAAAACTTTCACGAACTTTTCTAAGACCGACTTTTCAAAGTCTCAGTATATACATATATAGCTCAGAGTAGCCTATGTTCAATTCAAAGAAGCGTTAATCAAACCTTACTACTTTTTTTCAATCGCTTTGTCCCATCTCGTTTCTATCGTCTATACTGTTGCCTACGAAGCCCGACACCACTGTTAAATACTACTCATGTTTTCTTATGGCCGACGGAAGGGAACTAAAGTATGCTACGCGGGCTATACCGTACCTTTTTTTAACGTCTTCGGCTTCTATACCTGACCTTGTGATAACGATTTATCGTATTGATCAAAAGAGAAATAGACCGAAGCTAAAAAGAGGGTTGTGCGTTACGTTCCGATAATTCTTTAGCGCTTTCAGAACATCAACTTCATGCAGGATTCTTCACACGATATCCAAATGTGCATATTATTCTGGGAATTAATTCTGATGACTAAGATCGCTATGTTTGTACATGATATTAAATAAGGCTTACTTGTTAAAGGGTTCGAAAATAACATAAGGATTGGAGCAATTTTCCATGTGTTTGAATGAAAGTGTAAACAAAAAAAAGAAAAAGAAGATGTGTCACATAATTGAAAAAAAAAGTCCAGCATAAAGTACGGTAACCTTCTGTTTGTTTGATGTATTGTACACAAGAGTTGCTAAAAAAATTCAAAATTTAATAAAGCGACCGAGCCGCGACTGTCAAATGTCATTGTATCTCTTGCATCAATATTTGAGTAAAACCGTGTCGACAAGACTTCACGTATACCACTTGACAAGAAATGAACCTTTATCGACACGATTCTAACGAGGACACGTGAATTAGACCTATATTATACTTAAAGGAGAGCCCCGTGTTTATATGTCAGACTGCGATATCGTATATAGGCAGTGATTCAGAGAACATAAAATCAAAGTTTCATGTTATTATTAATTCAAAATTCCATCTTTTTCTTATATTGTTTCCTTCCTGAGATATCAACAAAAGAACAGAAATTATTTGTTGATGTCGCATTTTTGAGTGACGTCATAGGCATTGCGCTATCACAAGATATTTTTCGCTGGTCTTTATCTTCTTGTTTCGTCTGTTTCTTTTCTTAAAATAATTTGGACTTGATCAAACCATTTTATTTTGATAATTGTTGAAGATCAATTCTGTCACAAAGATGTTATTTTAAATCTATCAGCATAACAACAACAGGCATTACTATTTTCTTGTAGTAAGTATTTTCATAGTAAGTTAGAAAACTGGAGGTTATACTTGTGATGAATTTACTAAAAAATTAAATGAAGCTTGTTCTTCTATGCATGTATCACAACTTATTACACAATCTAAACTCCTTTCGGAAATAAAAGACGGTCAAAAAATTGAGCAATTTTCTGACCATATATAAGGCGCAAAAAAACGTGCTTTACCGTTTAAACTATATCCAAAATCACCGAAATGCATTAATCTTGACAATCTGCACCCTTTCATCTAGAAATAACCCCCCCCCCCCCCTTTAAAATGATCCAGTATAGCACCTCCTACACACGATACAAGTTCATTTAAGAGTGATTAATATTCAAAGCTACAACGTTCAAGCGATCAATGACCGTTATTCCCAAGCGAAAATATCAATTTAT
>KN886298.1:2231-14832 GCA_000934455.1 Apostichopus parvimensis
GTGTCCGTGAGACGCCCGGACACTATTCACTGTCACACCAGCATAGGGTCATATCAACTAGCTTCAATATATTTATATTCTCAATTGCGAAACCCATTACTTTAACCAGAATGCAAAATGCATTGAGGTTTCGATGACTTCAATGCACTAGACTTCTGCTTGTTAGTATAACCAGAACTAGCTGTTACAATAACACTGTGGCATGATAACACAGGTCAGTCTACTGTACGTGGCTATACACACCTTCATCAAAAACAATAGGGGTCTTGTACTCAATGTTATGAATCCACACACCAAGTATTAGAGGTATCCACGATTTCCATCGTTACATATCATGTAAAAGGAGTTTAACCTCTGGTGACCTATAGGAGATTTGACCTCACAAGTACAAGGATTCTTGTACTCAATATGGCAAATCCAAGTTACCATGTATGAAAAGTATCAATGATTTCTACCATGAGAAATCATGTTGTGAAGATTTTTAGGCCTCGACAAATTAATTATCCCAATTAATTATCTGTCTTTTAGCTGCAGATTGATGCGCGAGAAATATCGCTATCACTCCATTTCACTGCCTAAATCAAAGAAATCTTTTACGCAATGATAATCTGAGGTTGTAAGAGCATCTCTCTTCCAAAATTCATATTAGTAACAACAGCAAACTTGTCTCAAAACTCCTTAAATTGTTCTATACTTTGCGAATTATGACTGATAGCCAGTAGGAAAATTGCCTTAAGAAACAATGAAGGAGATGTTTTGCCATCTTAAGTGTATTTGGTATTCTGACTCGTATTCTTCACGTTGTTGTGCTAGCGAACCCTATCCTACCCAACCGTTGCTGGCCTAGACAACATAAATATGCTCACAGGCCTACCCAGGTTTGTTCAAGTTGTCCCATAATCATAAACGCGACGAAAGTCGAACGTTACTTTTAAGGCCTAGCTTTTCTGAAACTGGTGTAAGAGATTACACAAATTGAGATCAACAGCCGATCCAAACAAAACCTTGTGAACGCATTGCCAAACTCAGACCGTTTAACACAATTATTTTGAATTGGTCATAGTAAAAAATCGAACTAGACGAACTGTTAAGTTTCATAAACGCTGCTTGTTCACAACGAAACTACATCCAACCTGAAATAAATACGACGAAAAACGTCCAATAAAACTGCTGTACTGCAAAGTACACATTTTTTGCACGCAAAATAAGGCTTCCGAGCGGCACGTTGAAGCCAATGCAAATTTGGTCGAGCTTTATGTTTTAGATTCTACGGATGCCCATAAGCTCATCTCCAAATGCCAATAGCCTCCTATTCGTATGAGGCGTAACACACATTATATCTGATAGGCTGGTCTGTGGGAGAGACGGTAGCTTATTTAAACAAGGTTCCACAATTTGGAGTCTCGTGACTCCAAATGACATTTGACTTCAATAAAATCTTGTACTGAACGCGTACCAACTAAATATGAGATTCGTCCAACCTACCCTTCTTGAGTTATCGTCTTAACACGGTTTTTCACAATTTGACCTCCAGTGACCTCAAATGGACTTGGACCTCCACTAAAAACAATAGGGATCTTGAACTTAATGTGGTACTTCACACGAAATACGAGATTGATCCAAGCTTTCCTTCTTGAGTTATCGTGTTTACAAGGTTTACACAATTTGACCCCTGGTGACCTAAAATGACCTTTGACCTCCACTAACAAGAGCCCACTGGGCAATGTGGTTCCTTGGTTGTAAGGAATATTTACAAGGGTGAAGCACTGTCTTAAAATTGTCATGTGGTCCTATTTACACACACAATATTATTGCCAAAAATACCACAAATCAACCGTTGGTCCTTTTGAGAACCTGTTGAGGACCAGGTGTCTGATATGAGCAAGAGTCGGCATTTTTTACGGAAGTCACAGAATCATCCTAACTGTACTTATTAAGAATTTTAACAAAACAAAACCTTGATCTCTAATAACTTCGCACATTAAGGTTGCAGAGGAGACAACTTATGGACAATTTAGATTGGAATATGGCCACGAAACTTCAAATAATCAACTTGAAAGAAACTAATACAGGTCACTGGAGGTCAACCTGAGGTCAAAGGTCACCTAGATTCGGGTCCACTACTGGATTACAATAGCGTAACTCCCAACATTGACGGACATTTTGTTCTCAAGTTATTGCAAAAATACTAGTTTTGGCCCCTGATTGACCTTTGCTGACCTTGGATTACATGAAAGTTACGTTTGGAAATGATCCCTTACCCCATTCACAACTACTCCCAAAATATCAACCATGTCGGACCCTGTCAATGGGAATTATTGCTTGTTTGAATATGTTGGTTTTTGGCCTCTAACTGACCTTTGGTGACCTTCACAGGCATCAGAAACAATAGGGTTCATCTACTCAATGTGGAACTCATATACACCAAATATTAGATTGGTCCAAGCTTCCCTACTTGAGATATCGTGTTTAAAAGCGAGGCGTCATACACACACACACACATGTCTGTATTACATTCAGACCGAGGACCCCATTGTATTTTCCATTGTTCTAATCCACGTACCCTAACCTTAACAATACCCCATACAGTAGAATTCTTCCGAGGACGTGGTGATTCTTTAGAAATCACAACCGAGGACCTGAAATTCTTTTGTTCAAGTCCTCGCTCAGATAGCAAAACAAACGCACACACACACTCTCCACCTGCATGAATGCATAGGTTACGATTATCATCGAAACCAAAAACGTGTAATCGACGCGGGATTTAGCCACAAAACCCCCTTTTAATTCCGGATTAAAACCAATGCCAGCATAAGGTCATATCAACTAGCTGGCAATGATTTTGACAATGAGTATTCTCTTTTTTTTAAACCCGGATTTAAATGGGGGTTTTGTGGCAAAATCCCGCGTCGATTACACGTTTTTAAAGTAATGGGTTTTGCAAATGTAGAATCTGAAATATTGAAGCTAGTTGATATGACCTTATGCTGGCATTGGTTTTAAATCCGGATTTAAAAGGGGATTTTGTGGCTAAATCCCGCGTCGATTACACGTTTTTGGTTTCGATGATAATCGTAACCTATGCATTCATGCAGGCGGAGTGTGTGTACGGTGTGTGTGACGCCTAGCTTGTACTAAACACGGTATCTCAAGTAGAGAAGCTTGGACCAATCTAATATTTGGTGTATATGTGTACGTACCACATTGAGTAGATGTGCCCTATTTTTTTTTGGTGCCTGTGAAGGTCACCAAAGGTCAGTTAGAGGCCAAAAACCAAAATATTAAAACAAGCAATAACTCCCATTGACAGGGTCCGACATGGTTGATATTTTGGGAGTAGTTGTAAATGGGGTAAGGGATCATTTCCAAACTTAACGGTCATGTGATCGAAGGTCAACAAAGGTCAATTAGTGGTTGAAAACTAGTATTTTTGCAATAACTTGAGAACAAAATGTCAGTCAAGGTTGGGAGTTACGCTATTGTAATCCAGTAGTCGACCCGCATCTAGGTGACCTTTGACCTCAGGTTGACCTCCGGTGACCTTTATTAGTTTCTTTGGTTAATTGAATTTTTTGGCAATAATCGGATCGCAAAGGTACCTTCCGATCAAAATTGTCCATGGTAGACCCCTGTGCGACCTTCGTGTGCGAAGTTATCAGAGGTCAAGTTTTTTGTTAAAAATATGTACAGTTAGGATGGTCGTACAGACTTGTCATGTTGCTTTTTGGAATCAGCGCGTCAAACTACATCTGACTGTGAGGTCAATAGGTCAAAGGTCAAATCTTGAAAAAATATTCTCATTTAAGGAGATACGGGGCAAAACTAAATGTTTGTCAGTATTTTGATATATGATAGAGCTCTTTGTGCTCTATAGAGGAAACCAACTCCCGCTTCAATCGGATACCCAGTTCTCAAGTTATGAGGGGTCAAAGGTTGGATCTGATACCTTATTAGCAATAACATTGTGTTTGTACATTAGAGCACATAAAAAATTAGGACAGATTTCACATCATCGAGGGAACATTTTTGATAAAAATCATCAGGTCATCCAAGGTCATTCAAGGTTGCTTATGTGCAAAAAAAACTACCAACTAATGCTAATTTTTGCAACAACTTCTAGTCACGAAGTCTGACATGGCTGATATATTGGGACAAGTTGTAAATGTAGTAGGGCCACATTTTCCAAAATAACCGTTATGTGATACAAGGTCCCAAAAGGTCAATTATGGGTCAAAATGTTTTTTGTTTGTTTGTAATAACTTGTGAAACTCCCACTGACAGGGTCCGACATGGTTGATATCTTGGGGGTAGTTGTGAATGGGGAAAGGGATCGTTTCAAAATGTAAGAGCCATGTGATCCAAGGTCAACAAAGGTCAAATAGGGGTCATAAACTAGTATTTTTGCAATAACTTGAGAACAAAATGTCCATCAAGGTTGGGAGTTACACTACTGTAATCCAATAGTCAACCTGCATTTGGGTGCCCTTTGACCTCAGGTTGACCTCCAGTGACCTGTATTAGTTTCTTTCAAGTTGATTAATTGAATCTTCGTGGCCATATTCCGATCTAAATTGTCCATAAGTTCAAGTTGACTCCTCTGAAACCTTTGTGTGCGAAGTTATTAGAGATCAAGGTTCGTTTGGTTTTGTTAAAATTCTTAATAAGTACAGTTAGGATGATTCTGTGAGTTCTGTAAAAAAAAGCCAACTCTTGCTCATATCAGTCACCTGGTCCTCAACAGGTTCTCAAAAGGACCAACGGTTGATTTGTGGTATTTTTGGCAATAATACTGTGTGTGTATATCGGACCACATAAAAATTTTAGGACAGTGCTGCTACCTTGTAAATATACCTTACAAGCAAGGAACCATAGTGCCTTTTAGTGGGCTCTTGTTTTATATATTTATTTAATACACATTGGATTGTTATCTACATGTTTTGGCACGAAATAACCCATGCCTTGTACCGTACATTCCCACATCCCTACAACCGAATTGTATTCATCGATCAATTTTGTAAAAGCTAAGTACAAAGGCCTCCATTGCGTTTTGGCTTTGTTACTTGTTTTCATCGAATTTGCCAAAGCTACCGTTTTTGGAGCATATTTAAGTATATATAAGAACGATGTATGATTTTATCTTCCAGTGGCGATATGAGACATCATATTGGACGAACGCACAATACAACGTACTAAATACGTTTCAATAACCAACCAACAGACCAATTTATTTCTTACCTGTCCAAACTTCCTTCACGGGTCTCAGCAGTGCTAGATTTCCACACTCTATGGAATTGCTCTGCTGTACCACAGGCTAGTTCATCGGACTTACATTATTGTTTCTAAATATACTCATTGCACTGTAATAGGGGTAAGGGACAAAACATATATAAAGGGAGTCTTCTTATTTGAGCTGTTTCTCTATATCAGGGATGTCACAACATGTTTCATATCTCACAACAAGTTGGCCAATAAGGGTGCTATACCAGGATTTATCATCACACGGAATAAGCCTGAAATTACCTTAAAATATATATTTCATACCAGCATGCATTCTCATACGAATTTGAACTACACTTTCGTGAGATCATTAGACATATCAATGAATTTGTTATATACCTAAACCTGCTGCTCGCTCCTTGTTTGGTGTATGTCATTATGGTGATATATTGCTATATTCAATCGTGATGAAATTCTCGTCAATGGAGCTGTTCGTGCCTTTCATCTATGCAGTTTCCAGTACAGTATGCATATGTTCAACTGTTTTACAAAACATTTGCTTTACTATTGTTGGTCTTTTTGCTTTTATTCTCCGTTCTTTTATATTTAAGGTTACCGCCATCACCACTATATTCTTATTATATTATATACGTGTAACCGCATTTACATGAATCCACGTGTAATGATAGCTGATGTCTCTTTCAATCGACACTTAATTCAGTTTAGTCTAGTTTATTAGGCGGTGTTGCATTTCCACATAAAACATAACAAACACAGCTTAGGAAAGACAAAGAAAGCAAATAAAGTATGTAATGAAAGACAGAAACATAACCCCATATTTGAACAGTCAGTGAGAGCATTTATTGCCTGATACATGTTTCGGGACTTTTAAGGCTACATATCAAAACAGCTACGCTGGGACTAGATCCTTCCTCAAAATCACCCTAATATGGTTTTTTTTCACGATTTTATGAGGAAACACTTTGTTATCCAGAACATTGCCATCGTTTTGACTAGGGATTATTCGATTGCTTAACCGACCAGCGTAATGTTGGAAGCCATAGAAACAATTTCAATTCGTTACCATGGATTGTTTTAATGTAAACGGCTTTATACTTTAACATCATTGTGTCTGATGATTCATAGCTAAATTAACAAGTATACGTAACCTCAAAGTTTGACCGAATAAAGTGTTAATCAAAACTTCCTATAAGGTGTATAAAACGACCATAGAGGGCGAACTCATAATACCGCTAACACAAAGCCGCTGTGCGGCCAAATGGAGAGCCGTCTGCCATTACAAACTGTTCGCGTATGTGTGTGCCAGCTGTTTGACCTTAGCTAGCTTAAACAAAACTTTTTTGGGTTACTTATCACGTTTTTTTCCCCTGCAAAAGCCACAATAAGTAGGAGAAATGATTCCAAGCCTTCATGGTAGCATACGCCCATTAAAAGCCCATTGACTTACACACTAACTCACAAAAGTAATGTGGTCTCTACGTCTAGATAGAAGTTTTCACTAGCTAAACGCTACCCATCACCGGATAGCTTACAAGTTGGCCTTTCACGGCATTATCAATTTTCCGTACCATGACTGCGCAGATTTTTGCTATCCGAGCCGGAAGTTTTCGTCACTTGTAAACAAACCTCTTCACTCAGTAGTAAACAATTTTCCTGTGCTGCTCCTGGGAGGCCTAAAGGGGTCTAAATTGCCTCAATTGACCCAATTTTCTCACCACATGTACTTCCATTCATGCTCTTCAACATGCAAGCCATACAAAACTAGATCATGAGTGAAAACAGGTCAAAAAAAGATGTTCTCCTGCTGCTTTTTGGCACTATTCCTGAAGGAGAACAATCGAGCGGATGGATATAGAATCTAATAGGAGTATGCCACCTTAAGTGAGAGATTTTTTTAAATACCAAATGATACCTTTTATAGTCGTCACAATATAAACCACAACAGAATTTTATGCAATTATCATTGTGGGTCCATAAAGATGTTTTTTCAGAGTTTTCAGTATGCACAGTGCAGTGTGTAAATACACAAATGAGCAATACTGTGTAAGCAGTAACCAGGTCTACGTCTGCAACAACATTTCCAGTCACCAATTTTGATAAGCTTGACCTATTTGGGTGCATTTATGATTCTTGGAGGTTTTTTCGGTATCCCTGATCACAGTCCACTTGGTCTGGCTTGCCCTACCTGCAGAAATATCATCCAGAGAAGGGTCATCGGGGAGGGCTTTTTCGTCTCTGGCTCTGAAAACTGTTAAAACTACTTTTGTTTAGCTCAGCTGATTCCTCCCAAACTGACCTACAGGACATATCCCAATGTATTCTTGAACTGTTTGGAACATGTTAAACTGATATTGCATGTCACTCCAGTGCAACTGTTAAGTTACTAAGAATAAGAGAAGAGAATTGAAGGTGTTCTTTGCCAAAAGCTGGATCATCGGGATTTGTAAACCACAGCCTCATTGTAAGAGTATGTACAGTAGTCTAAAGGAAAGCTTACTGAAATGCTATCTAGATACACTGTTCACCTCAATAGCATATCCAGTCCATTTAAATGTTGTGCATAGGTTGTTACAATGTATTAAAGACAGTTTTAAGGGAAGAGAGGTGGATAGGGGCATATTTCATGATAAAACAATTAAATTTGTTGCTCGGCAGAGAACAACAACGTTAAATTACCTTATTCTCCATTGGTGGCAAGCACTGGTTCCTATAGTTTAACTACAGTAGATCTCCCATGGAAGCATCAAGATATCTCTTTCTGCTGTCAGAGTTGTTTGGGATGTGTTGTTACTTCATCTTACCAGTTGAGTCCATTGATACCACACCCATTCAAAGTATACAGCTCTGAATGCTGATGACTTAGCACATCAACTTTCTCTGAAAAGTGACAAAATAACAGAAAATTAATGACAGTGAGTAGGCTCAAAACCCCTTGATGCACATATGCAGGAGCAGAAAATGCATACCTTTGTAGATTATTTGCTAAATAAGACTCAAAACATTCTATGTGCAAGGTATTAGCACTCAGCAGCCACTCCACTTAGGATACAGACCTCATACAACATTGTGCTACAGCTGCTGTGTACTTGGTCTAGGATAATAACGTAGCGCCATTATGAACCTGAGGCCTAGGCCTAAGCTAACAGTAACAACATTATGGGTATTTCATGCATTGAACGGAGTTTTTGTCCTTAGTTAAACAGCAGTTACTTCCAACTTCAGCAAAAATAACCTAAAATATGATTACCATGTACTTTAGGTGCAACAGATGTCAAATTTCACTGAACTTAGTCATTCACGTCACACACACTGCAGGCATTTGGGTCTGATTATGAAGGATTTTGAATTTCGTGCATTTGGCACCTACTTAGCAGGTTGAAGGCAGGAATCAAAGTACGGAAGCTTTGGTAGGTCAAGGCTTAATGACCCAATAGTTTATTGGGGAGGGAAAACTGGTCAGACATGCTCAGAAGGCTGTTCTAGTCTCATGTATAGAAACGCACATGCTCTTTGTGGTACTTTAAGGCTGTAAAACTAATTTATGCGTAAAAAATCCCCCAAGCTTGAAATTTTCAGACGTTTGCTTGAAAACCATTTTTACACACCATAGCAACTACTTTGGTCCAAAATTGGGATTTCTAGCACTTAAAATGAACCAGAATGAAAAATGCATTGAGGATTCGATGACTTCAGTGCACTAGACTTCTGCTTGTTAGTAAACCAGAACTTGCTGTTACAATAACACTATGGCTTGATAACACAGGTCAGTCTACTGTACGTGGCTATACACACCTCCATCAAATACAATAGGGGTCTTGGAGTCAATGTTATGAATCCACACACCAAGTATTAGAAGTTTCCACGATTTCCATCGTTACGTATCATGTAAAAGGTTTTGCAGAGTTTGGCCTCTGGTGACCTATAGGAGATTTGACTTCACAAGCAATAGGATTCTTGTACTCAATATGTATGCCAATCCATATACCTTAAGTATCCATCAATTCTACCATGAGAAATCATGTTGTGAAGGTTTTCAGGCCTCGACAAATATTTTTGAAAGTACTCGCTATTTGGCGACCGTGACTAAAAATCTACTCGCCAAATTCCACTTGCCACTAGGCCTATGATTGTTGGTCAAGTCTCCAAAATACAGATCTGCGACATTAATACTTTCTATGAACAAAGGTTAGGCAGTTAGGCAGATGCATGGTGCTACGTAATTGCGCATTAGAAAGTCATGTTTCTAAGCAGTACGAAATTAAAACTTTTTCCACCAAAAGTAAGTTTTGAACAAAGTAAAACATGAGGCAGAATCATAAATAAGCAGCTAGGCCTACTGTATTGTCTCAAACAATTAAAAATACAACATCTGTAAAAATACCTACGAAGATGGCTTGGCTTCTGTTACATTAGGGCTCCTCTACTTTACCAGACATATACTATACAGAAACTAGATGTGCGGGAGTCCTGAGCATATAATGTACAGTACCTCACTGCTACTTTGAACCGCCTCTCAATTAGAGCGGCGACTTCGTACAATTTCCCAATTAATTATCTGTCTTTTAGCTGCAGATTGATGCGCGAAAAATTTCGCTATCACTCCATTTCACTGCCTTACTCAAAGCGATCTTTTACGCAAAGATAATCTGAGGTTGTAAGAGCATCTCTCTTCCAAAGTTCCTAGCAGTAACAACAGCAAACTTGTCTCAAAACTCCTTAAATTGTTCTATACTTTGCGAATTATGACTGATAGCCAGTAGGAAAATTGCCTTAAGAAATAATGAAGGAGATGTTTTGCCATCGTAAGTGTATTGGTATTCTGACTCGTATTCTTCACGTTGTTGTGTTAACGAACCCTATTCTTCCCAACCATTGCTGGCCTAGACAACATCAAATTGCTCACAGGCCTACCCAAGTTTGTTCAAGTTGTCCCATTATCATAAACGTGACGAAAGACGAACGTTACTTATAAGGCCTAGCTATGCTGAAACTGGTGGAAGAGACTACACAAATTGAGATCAACAGCCGATCCAGACAAAACCTCGTGAACTCACTGCCAAACCAAGACCGGTTGACCTTTGACCTCCACAAACAAGAGCCCAAGGGCAATATGGTTCCTCCTTGTAAGGAATATTTACAAGGGTGCATCACTGTCTTAAAATTGTCATGTGGTCCGATGTACACACACAATATTATTGCCAAAAATATCACAAATCAACCGTTGGTCCTTTTGTGTTGAGGACCAGGGGCCTGTTTCACAAAGCACTAAGTCGCGTCTTTGTGGTCTTAAGACGCATCTTAGTGAACAGGACTTAGTGCCGGTTTCACAAAGATCACTAAGTCGCGTACCAGACTTAGTCCACTCTTCACTAAGTAGCTTAACGGGACTTAGTCTACGTCTCGTCTTGACGAGACTTAGGGACTGATCTTAGTGTAAATCTAGTCATGTGATCGTATTGGCGCAAATTTTAAACCTGCTAAGTCTGCACAAATTACACTATACACGAACGATATCAACTACAACAATGGCCGCTAATATTGCTCAGGGAGTTCACAGCAGGCTGTAAACTACCGTTTACCATGGCTGTGTTAAAGTACTGGCAATTTTGAATTCCAAAAACATTCACAAAACATTCATCTCACAAAAGCTGTGTTTATTTGCCTTTATTCAAAAATCACCTGTCAATATGATAAATATTGGGAAATTTTGAGAAACTAATGTAACATATACTTTAAGAACCGACATGTGCTTGTAATGTAACCACAATATACAGTTGATCAAGGGAAGAGGGGTTCAGTGGCGTCGTGCCCATTGGGGCCCGGGGGGGCACGGGCCCCCCCCCCAAATTTTGTCAAAGGTGTCATAAAATTTTGTCATAATTTAAAAAAAAAGTGTTTTCGAACAGTGTCACGACTGAATTTCTTGTAGGGCCTACGAGAAATCGGGCTTCTGTTGACTGCTTGGTCAATAGTTGTTGATATTCAGTCAAACGAAAGAGTTAAATAATTACTGGTTGATAACTAATGAACCAAATGTGCCATCAACGCTGCCATCGTTGAACAATTTCATATACGTAGTCCGAGAGTAAGTGCAACCCGTTACCTTTGCCAAAGTCAGTCAATTTTCCATGAAAAAATGGCAAATTTTTCTAAGCCTGTAACAAAGTTCGGAAAGTTAAGATAAATGTAGTGAACAGAGATTATGGGACTCCATGTGAACTTCTTGCAATCAGTTCGCTAAAAGGTCCACCAGGATAAATTTTCCTCATGATCTGATAGGTAGTTTCGAAAAAATGAATAATAATAATCATTCAAATACAGTCACAATTAACCTGGAAAATAATCACTTCATTATCGCACGTTTTACCTTAGGTTTCGCTACTTTCGCTTTTTCTGCCCATGTTTTCAAACGGCATAGCTCTTTCTTCACCCAGTCACCACTTCTCACGGGCATGGGCGGCGATCATGGATCAGCCAGCACAAAAATGTTTCTATTTCTTAAATTTTGGGCGCTTCTGGGAGACGAGGAAGTGGTAAACTGAGGAATAAATGGCGATCACTTCCTTCGAGAATATTTCCCAAAATAAAAAATTGCCGGAAATTTTTATCAATTTTAGGGGTGTTGCTTACTGCCATAAGGCACGGGAAGTGCCATTTCCTGCAATCTGAGGGGTCTGCCAGACGAAAAATTTTCTTGTACGCTGCGCGCCAACCCGTGGTGGCGCTCCGCTTAGATAGTCATCACCTGCTCACGGGCCCCCCAAAATTTATTTTCGCACGACGCCCCTGGAGGGGTTCAGTTTATGCAATGAGTCGACTATCTTTGCGAGGATAAAGTACAAGTATACCAAAATGAATACAAACACAACAGTTTTCTGGTAACCCTCAGGGTCAATACTATATATTAACCATAAAGTTAAAGATGGATAACAATTACGAATACGCAAAAATTAATCACTAACAGTCCACTAAACCTGCCACCTTATATATATATTACATGACAGTACTAATACAGATCTCATTTAATGTATTTATTTGTTTTATCACAACACTCAGGTGATAATAATAATTTAAAAAAATAAAAAGAGTTGTGAAAGAAAGTGTTCTAAAAAGCCTTTATGGCTTAACGAGTAGAGCACTCCCTGCTTAATTAAACAGTCAGTGCAATAACACACCATGCTGAAATTTTGAGATATTGCTTTCTGAGAAAACGATCAGAAATCTTAAATAGAAAAGCTGAAAGATAGCATTTCTATATACGATTTGAATGCAGGGCGTTGTAGTGCAGCAACTTGCAAGTATAATGCGCTACAAGGCGTGCTGCTGTTTCTGTTTTGTGTCCAGTTAGGATTTAAATTTACGG
>KN886298.1:18199-28582 GCA_000934455.1 Apostichopus parvimensis
TTCGACTTAGATTCGAAACAAATAGGCCTATTTGATAGAGCTGTTGTGGGGGAATAATTTCGATTAGGGTTGTGCACATTTTGTCTGCAAAAACGACAAAAAAGTGAACTAAGATTTGGGAAAAAGTGGGGGGGCAAATGCCCCCTCTTGCCCCCCCGTAATCCCGCCCATGCTGATCAATGTATTGATTCCTTCTGGATTGAGCCAATGAACACTGAAGCCACAAGAAATGTACGGCAAGCAGTGAGGCCGAATGGACTAGAACTACAAGAAGCACAAGAAGTACCAGAAATGGTATCACGAGTAATTTGGATAATACTAACAGATTGCGAAATAATCATTATAGTCTTTTAATGAACGTTTGTTACTTATAAAGCAAAATTGCAGGTTTCTTGTTGAGTCATAAATTCAGTTTCAATAATATGATTTCAATCCTGGTTAACTAAATGTAAAAGAAAATATCGTGCTCAAATAAAATTAAAGGAATTATGGTAAACTTTCAAATTTCCCAATAATATATTACAGTCGGTTATCATCATTCTTCGATTCTCCTACATATGTCTTTCTTATCATTATCACAGGTCGCTTTCGGTTGTATATAATAAGTTAGCAAATATAACTCTCTAACAACTTGAACCATTCGATGTTATATTAAATATTCATGATGAATAATATTTTACCATTTTTCTGTCTTGGTCGATTTTAACATTGGCATTTATCCTTTGTAATAGCGTTATTCTTTAAACTAAGGTTAACGTTAACAAGCTCCTGTAGTACAGATCGGTAACCGACTGTTGTCAAGCCCTTTGTGTCGTGATTCGACTCAGTAAAGTAGTGACGACACAGATAGTCACATTTTATAAGCCAAAACCAATGACATAACTATAAAGATCATACGTTTACCGTTGAAGCCGTGCTGCAAGATACAGACTTGTTCAGGATACATTTACTTGCTTATAACGGCGTTCCATGCACTATTTGTGACAGGTTTGCGGAACAAATGGTTGCTTAAATTAATAATAGTTCTGCTTTTGATATTTCTTTTCTTAAAACCCATGAGTGTCAGTTCGTATTGATGTGTATGGCTGTTCAGGTTGGAAACAAAATTATATTTCTTTTTTCCAAATTTGATAAAAGTCAGACTTCGAGATAAATAAAAGTAGGTACTTGTTATGTAAATTAGATTAAGGATTAAGAAGGCCCTACCTTAAATACTTACACTTCTTCAGGGCCGCAATCAAGATTTTGAAATAAAGTGAGTGTGGCCATGAGGTCGTTGAAGCTAGACAAAGTAGTAGGGGCGCCTCATATCCCACCCTGGATACCTGTTCATGCGATATGATGATGGTGGTGGTGTCAACAAGAAAGCATAGGGGAGGGTGTTTCATTACACTTATTTTTAGCATGTTTTATTTTTATACATGTGCGTACCTAACTCATGTAACGATGCAAGATGAATGTTTTGATGTAAGTTTGGTGAATAAAGTTTGGTTACACATTTCATAGACATTTGGAAACTTTTCCTATTTTTTGGGGGGGGGGGGTTGGGGGCGGATAATTTGACTCATCATAACAATGATAGTCCATGCGAAAAAAACGAATTGTCCTGATGGCACACTTTTCACAATCTAAATTTATATCACCCAAAATTAAACGTAAACATCAACTCACAAAATTATCACAAGTCGAAGGTTTATATCCCAGGCCCACAAATGCAACCAGAATGAGCTAATGGAGGATGTTGGACGGAGGAGGGTCGAGGGGGGCGGGGATGAGTAGCCGGAACCAAGATATCGCTTGAAAATCAATAATACCAAAAGTTTGGTAGATCCAATCGAGAAAACTGTAAGCCAGATTAATTTGTGAAAAACCCGAAAAGGTTTGCTGTGTCCGGGTATGCTGTGATGTGAACACTTGCCTAATTCTGCACTGCTTTCCCTATCCTCGGCTCATTTGCACAATCCGTGACGCATTCGGTCAATAAGGGGGGGGGGGGTGGTAGGGAAGGAGACGGAGGGGAGTAAGGAGTCTAAATCGCCGACGACCAACGGATAATAACGAATTGATTTCACTAAAGTTACTGTAATGTATTCAACAAGCGCTCCGGACCCTTTATATTTTCAGTCCGATGGGATGCAGGGGTCCTTAATCAGTTTGTAATAATTGTTGTCCTGTCCTTATTTGTGCGATTTGAAACGACTTCATACGAGAATTGTTGATATCAACATTTCCTGGACGTTCTCTTTTCCACCAGAAGAATTAAAATAGGTATCGAAAATCATGTATTTTACGTTGAATTTACGAGACTCTGTGTGGGGTACCGGCCGAACACGACCATTAAAAGAAAGAAAAACACAATATGTTTCATCAAATTTGCCCAATAAAAAAAATTCAAAGCTTTGCAAAAAATATAAAAATGAAGATGATAGAACACAAACCTGGAGTATAATGACGTATATACCTAGGACGGAGCAGCCATATTGTTTTTTTTTTTTTTTTTAATTTCCATTTTAAAGCGTAAATGAGTTGTGTCGAACTGAGGGTTTACTCTCCGTTTACTCCATTACTTCAACCTACGACCTTTCCCTCCCTGACTTCTTTGCTTACCATTTAAAAGGCACATACCAAACAGATACCAAAGACACATAAGAGACATTTAAAGCATGCATAGAATACAAAGGCAAGTAGATTGATTGCGTCACAAGAGTTTATATACCATGGATGGATGTAATATACAACATGTAATCGCTATAGTCGGTCTTTTGGCTATAAGATTATGTGTAGTATTTGATGGTTTCTAAGGGAATCACACAGTGATCACACAGTCTCAGTCTCGATGTCAGGAGGCTGGTGAAGTTGAGAGTGGGTCAGTAGTTTGGTTGTTTGACTAACGTGTGCGGGTTCTTTCTTGGGTGACTTTTCTGAAGCAGGACCTGTAGCACTACATATATCGATCAGCTAGTAGATCAGTAGGTATCGAATTGAATGCGAGTATTCTTGGTTTGGTCAAAGTGACACTAAGTAACGATTGCAGCATTTGCAGCATTTACGAGACAAGTAGTGAGCATAATGCAAACTTTCAACAAGTACAAAATAACGTTTATAATACCACATGTTACTCTTAAACTGTAACATATACAATGTAACAAAATTGTAGTACACCAGGTATAATAATTGTGTTAACCTGTTACTTTAAGTCATGTTAATAGAACGGTAACATATATCGTAACATGACAATATATGATAGTTACATAAACGGTATCGGCCTAAACGTTTAAAGGATTGCCCAGAGGGAATTTGGTTATTGACTAATGAAAGATGAACATTTTCTTTTCTAAGTATGATCCTGGTAAAACTTTCAAGCAACAATTTCTATACATAGCTTTATCGAGATATTCATAATTAAAATTGTCACAGATTATACCACAAGTGAACTTGAAGCAAACATGTGTGATGTCATATAGTTGCACACGTGCAGCAAAATGTTTGGTTTATCTTTATTTTTTCACTTTATTGTGTTGACCTTGAATTAGATAACTTTATCCAGCTTTCAGGGTATTTTAAGAAAATAATATATCAATAACTGTAGTGTGCATTGATATACAACCCGGTTTTCTAAGTAGGGAATTGGGATGTGAATGTCAGAGGAAAACATGTAAGTAGTAAATCACTGTGCTTAATTATGACATTTTGCCCGTGTGCTTCAAGTTTATACATCGGGTTGAAAACGTGTCAACTTCAAACGTTGGTATCTTGTAATCGATACGCAGGAATTGAATTCAAATTTCCAAATGTTTGCTTAGATTATGTTATTCCTCCAGTATAGGTCAAAAAAAAATTTCTACATGTCCATGATTACTTGTCGGTACTGCTCGAATACATTACGGATAGTAAAATAATACCATATGAAAACTGAATGGCAGATGTTAAAATATTTGTTCAAGACATTTGAATAGATTTATCATTGCTACACTAGATATATTGTTTTATATTGGGAAGAACACAAGGCTTCCACAAGGACATCACAACGATGAAAGAGCAAACACAATGACGTCATCTATTTACTATGGTACGGCAAGGAAAGATATTGGGAATTGAACAATTATGTTAAGCGTATTCAAGCTTCTTGCTCTTTTCATCAAGGAGCAAGACCGAACGCAAGATGAAATGTTCTAATTGCCAATTCACACCAAGCCAAGTAGTGTCCCGCTGTACCTTACATTGTCTTTTGTTTTAACCGTTGGCTTTATTACCTATCAGTGTGAATACATCCCATCGCCTTTTGCAGACAAATGAATTAGGCCGTTTATACATTTTTGCTAAGATTTAGGAATCTAAAATGTATAAGTGAAAGTGAAAGTGAAAATCAAATCAAAATATTCCATCAGAATGAAGTTTCTAGAAAATATTAAACATGCGTGTTGGAATAACTATATTAAATCTTGGTGACAAGATTAGAACTTGATAGACTAAGCTAAGACTAAATTATGCATAGAAAGTACAGCCTCGGTATGTTACGAATCATGCACAAGTGTATGTAGGCTGCACGGCTTCCACATAAGAGCAGTGTGATTATTATCCGTAAATAAACGTTGTAAAGTGTGACGTCATGCTTCATCTGGTGATGTGCATGGACCACGAAACAGACGAGAACAAATGTGGTTTTCTAACCCCATCGAATTCTGATGCGAACATGAACACATATGATAGTAAATTCTATATCAATAGTCACATCTCGTCGAACAAGTCCACCATTTTGTGGTGTCAACCAATACGACTCACCGCCGCTGCAGAGACTTGAAACTGCTAGGCTGTTAGTCAACTTCATGTAATCCGTCGGGATCGGATCTGATTGCTCAAAGTTAAAGACTTCGACTGATGGATCAACATCAAACATCTACATAAAGCAAGACAAGGGAACATAGATAAGTGTTTATATCAATGTGCTTAATTTTATCTCTAGAGGTATATATGATTTCCAGCCTTGATCGTTGTCAATTCTTATTCCACCCAATAAAATCACTATTATGACAGCTGTGTGGCCGGTTTAGAAAACAATAAACAATAATTTCTAAAATGTATCATTGTTACCCTATAACAAAACCACAATTGTGATCATTATATCTTACTTACCGAATCTGATTCCGGCTCTATTTCTCTAAAGTAGAATGGATGAACGTTATCCATGTCATTCATTCCCATGTCAGGAATTTCGTCCAACTGACTAAAGTAACATCTAGAAGACGTCAGGTTCTTAAACATAGTTATTTCCTGCAGAAAAAAAATAACAGGAAATATCTTAGAAATTCGGATTAATTTTGTTCATTTTATGAGAACTAAATGTTTCACAACCGGAAACAAAGTGGTCAGGTGGAGAAAAGAGGACCGTTTTCCTGACTTATCGAAGTGTGATTACGACAGGGTGGGGGTGGGGTTATGGCTCCCCCCGAGAGAGTCCCTTTTCTCCTTTCCTATATACTAGTAAAGGAAATCATTTAAAAAACAATCAAAGCATTTACTTAGAGATGTCTTCTGAATCATAAATAGCCCGAAAATTGTAATGACTACATACCCTTACCCCCTCCCCCCCCCCTCTCCCTCACATAATCTACCACTTCATAAACCCAAAAACTTGCTTTGTTACCCTTCCATGGTCAAATATTGCAATAAAATTCTCATCAAGACTCTGGATGGTAAGCATATCACCATCGGCTGTCGTTTTCTCCCAGTGTTCCACACCATCACCCATGTCGAACGATACACTCTGAAATAAAGGAAAATAGATAGCAGTGAATTTCTAATCTACAACTTGACTTTTGATAGATGCGAGAGATAGTGACAATGAATAGTCGGATGTGCCAAATAATGCACCTTTTGACTTCCACGATTTTACTTTTTGTCTGCCGGGGGGGGGGGGGGGGGGGAGGTCGGACCCCACACCTACATGTGAGTGGGCTTCAACGATCCCATGTGCCACACTCCACCTTGATAAGTCATTGAATCGCCTCTGGTCCAATAATAAAATGTCACCTAAATCAGTGGGAGGAAATTTATTTTGGCCCCTTTTCCCCCACCTTTGAAATCCTATGCACGTCACAGTACGTTCGGACGACACCGTGTAAGCGTGCACTGAATTGTCGATCACATACCCCTCTTCTTCCAGCCCTCTCCAACTGCCAGACTCCCCATTAGGACCCTCATTCACACTGTGATCATGGTATACTTACCCGTGAAATGGCAGCTGGGGTTTCGGATTCGACCTCATTTGACAAGTTGTAAATAACCGTTGGTTCTGGTGCTGATAGCAGCAAATAAAATACACCAAAGAATCCCACCAGGATAGTCACAACAATCACTGTTATGGCCACCACGTACAGCATGGTCCTATCCTTACCCTAAGGGATAAAATGAAAACGTTCGATTGCATGAAAATCGATTGGTTACAGACTGCCAAAATTTTGATTACTTCTTGCAGATCACATTAGTACGGAAGCTTAAAAGGGCCAGCAACATAAGAAAAACTTTGCCCCATAAGTTGACATTTTTCAGTAAATTGTTTAAATAACAAGATAATATCATATCAAAATCAGAAAATTGTTGGATTGCTCAGTTGCTTTAACTGAGCAATTGAACAATTTTCTGCAAAATGTTCAATTGACAACTTATCATTTCTCGTCAATTGAATATTTTTCTGCAAAATGAGATAGAGAGAGGGGGATGGGGGGTAAAATATAGGAATAGTCGGTAAATCGGGAACCAACAGATGTAAGCTTGAAATTTGCAGCAGAATAATTTAAATATGGACATTTCCCGTCTTATGACTAATGTCTCATAGAGACCAAGTCATTCAGTTGGCATGTACATATCTGATTGTGTGACGTCACCTCATAACTTATAATTTATACATGCATTTCATACGGTCATATACAACTGTATGGCACCACTGAAATGTCCGTGAAGAGCAAGATAACACAGTAACAGATATTTATATGGACAGCCAGTTAGGACAATTTTTCAAAGCTGATACCAAGCTATGTTGTCCTCTCTTATCGTGCTTCAATACACAACGTATCCTGACAATATGCAGTGTTACTAACCTTAATGTGATGAAAACATGATGTTCACACTGTCAGTACAATGTTTTTGAAGCATGACATATAAAAGTAAAGTCGTTACAAAATTGTCTCCACTGGGTTTTTATGCAGCTGCAGGAAGGGTTTATTTATTTCGCGATGCTAAAAGATCAGTGCAGCTGCAAACGTCTCCGAAATGCAACGACATTTAGATATAATGACAAATCTGCTCTGCGGAATTTGATTAGAATCTATACGACACTATCTTACATGATGATTAACAATTCCTCAACTCGATCCGGCTATAGGCTTCGAATCTGCGGTATCGGTCAGCTGTTCGACCGTACGACTCGCCGGCGATTGCGCTGCACGCAAGGAAGCAAGCATTATATCATTCTTTCTCATCATCAGTCGGACGCATGGCTTCACAAAAAACTACATACCTTGTAATCAAGTCGAGGTTCATGATCCATGGTAAAGTCTGCTCTTTGCATGTCTTGAGTCTAGCTGAGAATTTTCAAGTTAGGCTCAACTTTGTTTTTCAATGAGAGAGATGCAATAATTGTGAGAGATTCACACCCAGAACTCATCCTTTTAAGCATTTGACTTTGAAAAAAATCTATACGATGGTTTATTTAAATTCTTTAATCCCGGATTCAGTCTAATCGATGATTTTATGACCTATGTATAATTACATGTAATATATTATAAAATCTTCATTTATTACTTTATTTAGGACTTTGTTTAAGACTATTTATGACGATCAGTAACTTGAATATATATCAGCAACACAGCGTTGATTTTAAGAGGCACATAAGTAATAAAAACGTCCTTGTCAGTGTAATTACGTTTGTATAAGGCACAGCATCAAAGTCTCTTGTACAAGAGTATACTCAATGAACCACTTAAAGGATACAGTGGTAAAGGTTATGTTTACTACGTGCCTTTTCCCTTCAAGCAAAACCAGAAACTTCTCAAGTACATAAAATCCTTCTTTATTGGTTTATAACGTTTATCACATACAATCTTTAAATCTGTGAATGAAGCCGATTTGATGAAGCTTTCTACATCAGTTACATATAGAAACATGTGGTTCACTTTTCCCAACACCCCCACATATCCCCCCCGAGCCACCCCCCCCCCCCCCCCACCCTCTTCCTCATGTGATAAAGTGTACAACAATAAAATTTCTGCCAGTGTTTTCTCTTTTTATTTTGACAATCGAATGGAATCACAGGATATAATCGCTTAAAACAACGTTCAACTGGTGATAAAGAGATGAGCGATCTTCAATTGCAGTTACGGCTGATAGAATATGCGGTATAAGTTGTTACTTATAAATTGTCAGAAAAATTAGTGGCAAATGAAATAAATCACTTTGTAACTTGCCATTTAGAATTAATGCATATGGTTGTATCATTCTCTGGCCAGTAAAGAGGCTGGTTCAGAAAGCATTTGACTGATTTGTGGCAGTCAGTATTGTCAGGGCATAAAAGACATACCACACGTGTGTATAGCAGAGGAATTAGAATATAACATACAAGGTTTCGTAAAGAAGCCTCTATAGCCATTATTAGCCGACTGATTGTGAATTTGTCTTGGCTTAAAGAGAAACTTTCCCGTACTCAGAATTTTCATAAGTTGATTCGGTGAATCTAGCCCCCTGCATTTGCCTGTTTGTATTATATGGTGACACCAAAGGGCAAAGGTAACAATACCGTAACTTAGGATTTTATGGTCCATGAAGTGAATCCTGTATATACTGTCACTAATTCCACAACAGGTCATATTTAGGTCCGATTTGACATTGTTAAATCTCCCCTGAGTATTTTTATCGGAGGAGGGGCGGGTTGGAGGGGGGGGGGGGGGGGGGGGTATTATAATTAAGCTTAACACATTCTACCGGATGAAATACCTCCGTTGTATAATGCCTCCTATATACCCAGTCCTATATACCCATGCAGTGTACAAGGCATGTGATCAATGTTGTCCAAGTACCCTATAAACGGAAAGAGGTGAATTTAGACTTAATTGATAATCTTCTTCAGTACAATCGCGACATTAGATTTCTGATGTGATGGCTGAGCATAGTGTATACATATTTTGCAATTAACTCGTACAAAACACCTTCAAGTAACGTAATGCATGGATAATAGAGAAGTTCCTGTCTGCTACCTCCACAAACCAGTGACTTTGATATGCTAGATATAGCAAGGTATACACAAACAATTAAACTATACGAGGTATATACGTATAGTTCAAAGTAAGGGTTCATTGTGGTAATTTAGGAGAACCATTTTCATTGCGAGTTTAATTGGTGACTGATTCCATTAATGAACAATATATCTAAGAGCTAATGAAATACATTCCAACAGTCTATATTTTAACACCAATTTAACAGACACCCTACCTCCCCCCTTCCCATTTTCCAATCCACCCCATTTGTCAACAAAGTGACATGTTCCGGGTTTGAGTGAGAGTAAATTATTATAATAATATATTGCTGGATAATTTATAAACTTTAAACTTCGGGGTGAGATTTTCAACTTAATTCAGTTGCTCCGCTCATTTGATTTCACAAGGCTTCAGAGTAGGCCTACAAGAGGAAATGAAACTGGACAGAAAGAAGCAACAAGCACTGTGTGATTGCGTATAGGGAGGACTGGGGGTGGGAGGTGACTTTGAGGAAAACGTCAAATTATTATATTTGCAGGTGGCTGAAGTTGATTGCTTTATATAAAAAAAAACATTTCTTGCACCAAAAACATATACATGGAATGCAATGAGTTATTTACGTTGATCAGTAACCGTGACTGATATCAATATCATTAACCAATAGCACTCACATTTGTATCAAGAATGTCAAGATGGCTGTTATCATATTTTCAAGTGTAACTTTTGAATGACGTATGAAGAGGTATCGGGAAGTCCCCTTGTTCTAACAGTATACTCATTGATTTACTAAGAAGATGTAGTACGTACTCGATTCTTGGTAGTAAAGGTTATGTTTACGGCGTAGGAGCCCCCTCCAGACAAATATAAATCTCTCGAGTACATAAAAACTCTTTCCTTATTGGTTCTTGACGCTTATCACATGAAATCTTTAATCCATTGTGCGACGTCATAACATCACTTGCGCAGTGAAACAGACAGTTCCTATAACACGTTCCTCAAAGCACTAACCACCCCAACCACTTCAACTGCACCCTCCCTTCCATTCCTCAACTGACAAAATTGATAATACGGCCTAGTATAACTATACCGTGACAGTGGGCACGATATTAAGAAATCAATACAAAATAGCGTACAA
>KN886298.1:30137-40756 GCA_000934455.1 Apostichopus parvimensis
CATTCCTCAACTGACAAAATTGATAATACGGCCTAGTATAACTATACCGTGACAGTGGGCACGATATTAAGAAATCAATACAAAATAGCGTACAAAATAACAATAAATTTCAATCGATGCAGGGAGGGAGGGGGGGGGGGGAGTTAAACAAAACTGGTTTGGTGCCATGTAGGTAATCTTTGGTAAAATGTTTCATAAATTACCACCAAATGAAGTAAGTTTAGCTCTCATTTTCATATTTAAGAGCAATCTGGATTGTCTTTGTAGAGTGAATTATCTTGCAAGCAAAAGGGATTGAAGAGAAACTATACGTTACTTGTTTGTGTAGCATAACTGGAAGACCTATCACACTATCTTATATATTCATGCAGAGGAACTTAACCGAGCCAAATCTATACATATACGATTTTCTGCATCTTCCCAGGAAAAAAACACATCCTCGACGCATTTTGTATGGCGAAGATGTGATTTCTTTTTAAATTTGGTGGTATAGTTTGGGAATGCATCTGGCAACAGCAAAGTGAATTGTGTCATCACGGGAATTCAGTTAAAAACTGTTTGGCTTAGTTTCTTGTCATAATGTTTATCTCACTAGAGGAAAGGGTTATAAATACAGAGAACCTTAACGGTTCTGAAAACATGACCAATGCATCAGGTTTGAAAGATAAATCATCCAGAAGATTATTATAATATTTTATAATATGAAAGTAAGGCGTTTGATGAACATTTGCCGTTACGACATCACTGACCTTCCAATGTGATTAACTCTATATATAAGGAATAATCGAGGTTTTAGCCAGTTCCACTCCAATCAACCATATTTTGAGTTAGGAATATGATATTGTGCTTGAGTTTTCAACTTAAATGTGTGACATATTTTTGTTCCCCTTTCAATGTATGTATCACATTGTCTGTCAATCGGAGTATCCCTTTAACTATACTTGTCAACGTTAACAACCTCTTGACATTTTACGCGTTACTGAACTGCAATAAAGAAATTCCCACAAAGCAATGTCCACATTAATTTAAGTCTCAAACACTTAACAAACAGTGATCCAGACGAAAATAATATTTTATAACAGTATTTAAGGAATTACTAAGGAGGGGTAACATAGGTTATGTTTCCAGCTATTAATCCCCACCACGACTGAGCACTGTGTTATCATAGACAGGATTCTGTAAACTATTTATGGTCATTAATTAACTGAACTATACGTGTCAACAACATCTTGACACTATATGCATGGGTGTCATGTGCGTAGGAGGCGGGGGGGGGGGGGGGGGGGGGGGCTGCAGCCCCCAACCATATTTTTTGGTGAAAATTCGGGCAATATGCTGAGAATTTTTCGGGCACCTACTGGAAGAAGAATAATTTGCAGTGTGTTTTTCATTTTTTGGGGGTGCAAATTCGGCAATATGCTGAGAATTTTTCGGGCATCTACTGAAAGAATAATAATTTGCAATGTGTTTTTCAATTTGTTGGTGAAAATTCGGGCAATTTGCTGAGAATTTTTCGGGCACCTACTGAAAGAAGAATAATTTGCAAGTGTTTTTCAAATTTTTTGGTGAAAATTCGGGCAATATATGCTGAGAATTTTTTCGGGCACCTACTGAAAGAATAATAATTTGCAGTGTGTTTTTCAGTTTTTTTGGTGAAAATTTGGGCAATATGCTGAGAATTTTTCGGGCACCTACCAGTGGCGGAGTGTCCAAACAGTCAGAGGGGGCGGATGCCCCCCTGACGGACTCAAACGGACTGCTGGCGCCCTTTTCAGCTTTTTACCACTTTTTACTTATCCGCGATTATTGACTTTTTTATTGCGCTCTCAAATACCTATTGACATTTGTCACATTTTGTTGGTGCAATTTTCTGACAAATGGCGATGACACCTATTTATTCTTCGTTTATCTGGAAATTAGCAAGGCCCGGAAAGGGTAATTTCCGGCGATCTAGGGAGTATCTTTACTCAAAAATTTTCTGTACGCTCCGCGCCAACCTGTGGTGGCGCTCCGCTTAGATAGTGTCGAAAGCGCCCCTACAGACCATTCTCTCCCCCCTGACCAATACCCCTAGCTCTGCCACTGGCACCTACTGAAAGAAGAAGAATTTGCAATGTGTTTTTCAATGGTTAAACTTATATTATTATTATCATCATTATTGTTGTAACGACTTCCCCAATAATTATAACCAATATGTAAGGGTTATACCACGGAAAATTATTGTATGTTATTGGCATGTAATGTAATAACCGAAGAATGCCTATATGATATACACATGTGGAACGCGCGCGGAGCGCGCAAAAATGTTTGGTTATATTTTTCGGGCAAGTCGCGCGAAAATTTTTGGTTATATTTTTCGGGCAAGTCGTTACAGCCCCCCCCCCCCAATCAAATGAGGCTCCTACGCATATGATGGGTGTTACTTACCTGGAATGAACGACGGTATACAAAAGGATGTCCACGTTTGATTTGCTTTTAAGTTAATAAACACTTATTAAACAGATCAGTATTAGTGTCTTACGTAAGAAGGGATGCAGCAGAAAAAGTTCTCTTATAACAGTATTAAATGGATTACAACAAGATACTAAAGGTTACGTATGTTTGCAGTGTGGTGTTGCCCACCAATAAAATAAATGTACGACCTCAACTGTTGACGTCACTGCCATATACAATATTTATGTAAACTATTTATGATGTTCATTAACTGAACTATACTTGTCAATGAAAAAAACCTCTTGACATTATGCGCGTTATTGAATTATGACTAAATTCACGAGTTATGTTATTCTTTAGCAATCACAGACTCATCAGTAAAAGAATGTCCAGACTTGTGTTACCTGTGAAAAGGCTTAAAAAAAGTTGTTTTATTTAGTGTATTAGGCCTACATATATCAGTGAAGCCAAAACAGTGAATAAGGAATAGATTAAAGAAGATACCGTGTTCAATTCTGATATATCGATTATGCTCTGGTAGCGTGGTGATTTCCAGTTACGAAGAAAATATACATGGAATGCAATGAGTTATTTACGTTGATCAATAACCGTGACTGATATCAATATCATCAACCAATAGCACTCACATTTGTATCAAGAATGTCAATATGGCTGTTATTTTATTTTCAAGTGTAATTTTTGTATGACGTATGAAGAAGTATAGGGAAGTCCCCCCTTTTCTAACAGTACTCATTGATTTACTCAGAAGATGTAGTGCTAGATTATTGGTAGTAAAGTTTTAGTTTATTTTTAGTAAATTTACTGCGTAGCTCCCCCTCCAAACAAATATAAAACTATCGAGTACATAAAAACTCTTTCCTTATTGGTTCTTGACGCTTATCACATGAAATATTTCATCCATTGTGCGACGTCATAACATCACTTGCGCAATGAAACAAGTAGTTGCTATAGCACTATCCCCAAGCCCTACCAACCCACCCCCTCCAACCCTTTCCATTCCTCAACTGACAAATTTGGCAGTAACGTGCCCAACCGATGGGATTTATTTTTTAAATTTCACCAATATACGGGTGTCAGCGCCCAGGGCGATAACAGGCGCGGATCCCGGTCGTGTGTTTGGGGACGTTACACCCCTTTTCAACCTCACACAACATTCAATAGTATTCAATACATAGGGCCTCCCTGGAAGGATACCCTTAAGGTTATTCAATTTTGACTCCAAAGTTTGGCCGATGGATTATAAGTTTGCTGAAAGTGTTTCAAAAATACCTTTCTGGAGGACATGTCTTTTCACTGGCATATTATTCTCCGACATTATGGAATATTCAATCAGACAATCAAATATCGCAGCGAGAAAGAATGTTAATAGGTTGATAGCAAAACATGTGTTCACCTTTTGGACATGAGCGACCATCATACAAGCCTGTCACTGCCATGTCTTTCAAAATTATCATGAACGCGATTTACAATTTTCTAACCCCCAAAATAAACATACGGATTATTGGCCAAATTCCAACCGCTATACTTTGGGGGTTTAATATTTAACATCTGAACGAATATAAGCTAGCTAAAGGTAACTGTTGCGCTATTATTTGCGCTGCAGAACACAATGACATGATTTCCCGAAAAACTAAGTGGATTTTCTCCCACGGCCCATTTCTGATCCGTAAAGCTGATTACAGGATAACGCAAACCTCGAAAATGAAAATTAAGTACTCTAGCCTGCCAACATAACATATTCTTGAATTGATTAATAGTCACAAAACTGACATGGGTTTCACTTCGATTGCGTAATTGGCAACGTGACAAAGGTTTTGCGGAATCGGTGCTAATGATATTTAGTACTTTGCAGTGACACTACAGGAAGAATATCTTAGTACTCTCTGGAAGACAGTCTTATTCTTGGAGTTAGTAAAGTGGTAGAAACAACCTTTCCACACAGAAGACAATTATCGTAAGAAGGTTCGCATGACGTGAAAATTTTTAACATCTAAATACGAATATAAAATTAAAAAAGGACTAGTCTACTATAGGTGGTCCATGTCTATCAAGTACAGCTATTATTAGGGTGTTACTAAAACGAATGACAATTGCGTTACACATAACGAATGACAATATGTTGTACACACTAAAAAATGCGTTGACTAAAACGAATGACAGTGAATGACAGCACAGACATCTGCTTCAACCGGATATCACAGTTCAGACTTTGCGCACGCCACTGCTCGAACGCCATGTATTCATTCCTAAGTTCGCTACATGAAAAATATATAGGGGCCTATATAAGTTGCCGGATGAGTCATTGGATTTTCGAACTGCAGCCAAACGTTCCTAGAAAAGTCGTTGCTACTATAATTTTTATACTTTAATTGTACGATATCATAGCATTTTCCACCCAAATTAATCGTGGATATATCAGTTTCAAACATACCAATTAGCCAGCACCTAACAATTACTTCAGTTATCTTTCTATATAAATCTACAGAGGTAAATGTCAAAAGCACAGCACCGTCAAGCGCTTTCTCACACAACTTTCCCTGTGGTTTCTATCCGTAAATTACACCAAAACCCTGCAACCATGTAACATGCGATTTTCCTCAAATCATTTTTGCGCAGAAAACCAATAACCGCATTTACTCCACTCCGTTAATCATTCTATCTCCACTCACCACCGTCCTTCGTTGTCATTCGCTGTCATTCGCGAATGATAATTAACCCTGTACAAAGTCAATTGTCATTCGATGTCATTCGTTTTAGTTTGTCCTCTATTATTATAATATCATAACATACTTTGGCCTAGCCTATTTCCATATTGCACTATGACAGAATTTGATTCTGAAGTTACACTTACATCACGTCTCAAATTATTCTTACTATGTAATGCTTACTTTTAATATTAGCAAGTTGGTATGTTAAACTACAGCACATAACAGAAGTATACACTGCAACTGTAAAGCAGTCTTGACCTCTGTTACAGCCTTGTACTGGTAGTCAGCAACACAGTCATTTGATGGGGTAAGCATTTTGAGGACTTACACATTTACCCTTCACATGCATCATATGATCACAAAAGTCGGGAGGAAGTTTCTTGTGTGACTACACTGTCAGCGTTTGCTCCGTAGTCATGGTGCATGAGTAAGATTTTCATACTTGTAGTAGACTTTGTTATTCTTGAAAAAAAAAGAAGTTCAGTCAAATAAGTGTAATCAGTGATTTTCAATTAACCCGTAGATGTGAATTGAATAGTGCACATATAACATAATAATTTCTGACATAATGTTAGGTCAATTAAATCAGGTGTATCAAACAGGATATTATAAGTCTCCGCAGGTTTGCATTTACGTTGTGTTGTTTTTAATCAAGTCCACAATGAGTAAGGAAAAAAGGTGTGTCTCTCATTTCTAAGTTGGATGTGGAAAAAAATCTTTTCTTTTCTTTTGTATGAAAATGCATGACTGGTGTAAACTGACACAAGAATGCTACATTGGCTCTATGGTCATGGTCTATAATTATAAGCAATGTATGCATTTAGTGAAGTACTATTTCTTGAAAAAAAGTTCAAATCTTGTGTGACTATGTTGGCTCCACAGTAATAATCTAATGTAAAATTAAATTTAACTTATTTAAAGATTGATTCAAATTATCCTGAGAAGTGAATTGAATAAGTGCATATGTATAACTTGCAACTGGCTTAATGGTAGATCAGTTTCTATCAGCGTATCAGGTTTTAAACTTGGATGCAATGAATTTCCTATGATTAGACAGAGATGGCATACTGCCAAGCTGTCGTAACCTGGTTACTTAAAACAATCACAAATATGACACAGGAGTACTCAGTCATGCTTTTTATACATAATCTGACCAGTTTGAATTGAAATACAGTATTACACAAATTTCTTATTCCTACATGCTCTTTAGTTCACAGATTGAAATTAAGACACTCAACGAATATCTCACCAAAATGTTTCGAAAACCGTTTCATGTGAAGTCAAATACCAACATGAGGGGCTCTGACAGGTACTGTATTTAAGATATTTACTATATGGGTTTTCATGTTGTTTTCTTTGGTGTGGCTGTCTTTTTTTATTGTGTGTGTCTATAATTGGATACTCTAATATTGGACTCTAATACTGCAAATAATGGAAATGATATTATTACTACATCTGTGGATTGGATATCATTTCATATTTACAATTATACTTTTCTGGTATTTCTTTTCTAAATATTTTAATTATTTTGATATATAATGCTTGAAGTCACCATCATGTAGACGTACATGTATGGAGATTGGATGATATAAAAATTGTACTTAATCATATGACACTCGGCTAGTCAAGCTAATGACCTAATCTGTCATGAGACATTGGTGTGGCATGGCATCAAAAAAAGGTTATCAAAATGAACCTAAATGCTGCTTTTAAATACAAACATTGTTTTTTACCTCTGAATGTTCTTTGCTGTCAAATATGTTATTTGTTTTGGTAACATATAAGAAGAGGCCTCACAAGATGATTGAAACAAGTGGCGAAAAATTCACTCGCCATTGATGAAAGATAACGAAAAAATACTTTTCTCTTTTAGACGCCACTTGAAAGGAAGACTTTCAGAATGCTTTCCGGTCCTGACTCCCGAAGTCATGGCTGATATTCTTCCAAACAAAATGACTGTCAACGTGATGAAGCTCACCACGCATTCAGGCGAAGACGTTTTGGTTTACCTTCTCGAATCTCAACCTCTCTTTTTTGAGTGTAACGAGCGACTCTATCCAACTGGTGAATATCTTCTGTTGACGTCAGATTATCTTGCTTTGTCTTCTTTAGCGGCGGTATCAATTAAATCTAGTTATGCATACCTACCTTACTGCAAGCAAGTTCAACTGAAAAAAGGGAGAATGTTGTATAATTGATCAGATCTAGATAGCAAACTATTGGCAATGTAGGTAGAACTACAAAGTTTAATTCAGTGGAACTTATTCTCTGAATAGACAGCTTATTGTTGGTAATTTCAATAATTTCTGTCTGGGTCCTGTTACTTCATCTTGCCCAGATGGCAGATATTGCTTCTCTGTTCCCTCCAAGACACTCTGCTTACATCCACTTCCCCCCCCCCAACCATTACCAACTACTCCCCAACCTCCCCCCCCCTGCTCCCTCTTGTCCGATTCCCACCCCACTTCTCCTTGGCATATACTCTTCACTTTTTTCATCACATGTATGTACCTGTTTTTTCCGTTACCAGTGTACATCCTCTGGTCACTGCCTGATCTTGTCCCATCGTTGAGCACGTGGCCGCCAGTCTTTGAAAAGTTAGCCAAAGGGGCAGGTGAGTAATAGTTGTGGAAAGTGTTTTCTCACAGAAGAGCAACAGTCATGTACTAAGTACTGTAAACTTAGAACAATGTCAGTATTAAGGCTGTAGTGTCCAAACAGAATGTAACATGTACATTAAATTTGATGCATTTGAAGCTTACAAACAGAAAATTAAATTTCTGAGTAAGGTCAGATTCTCCAAGTGGTACCACCATAAACTCTACTTTATAGTGTAGTACAGCTCAGTTAGAAGTTGTAATTGTCATATTGTAAGAGTTCTCAAGTTCACAAGTTCAAAGATGTAACCTCATATCCTCATTTTGTGGATCTTTGATGAAAAGAGATAAAAGTAATGCTAGTGGTTTAATGTCTTTTTTTCTACCTTGCAAAGCTTATCACCCTCTAGGTCGTGCAAGCTGCTCAAAATGACCACGCAAATCCTTTCATTGAAATGAATCAAGTGTGGTTCTTCAGAATTGCTAATGGAGAATTTACATCAGTGCATTCAATCGAAATGTTTGGGATTTTTATGTTTTTGTCGAAGCCTTGAAGATAATTTGAATTCTGACTGATATAAAATACTTTTGGTTCTCTAGGTTAGAGACAACATTTGTGGGAAATGTTTACACTGATGTTCATTGTTGTATTTGTTGTTTAATACTTAAAATACTGTTGACATGCTGGACTCACATCCCAAAGAATTGATTCTGTTAGCAGTACGTGCAACTTTCAAATACACTTAATCAAGTATTATATACTGTAAGTTTGTTGCACCAGTGCCACAACAGTTTCATATAGTTTTGTGAAGTCCAGGGAATAAACTTATCCAGTATCACATTGCAAGATGCTACACAGTATGATCAAAGTTGCTATACAAACGCAAAGATGTATGTACACAGGATCCGTGATACTCTATAAGAGACAAAATTCAGCGATTCAAGAACTGCTGTAAACACTAAACACAAAATTTGAGCACTAAATTACTCCCTGGACGTTCTGCGTAACCTCAGAATTCACGAACACACTTCTTCATGATAGCAGATATCAATGTACAGATAGTTAGAAGCATTTCTTGTTCTTCTGCTTTCTTTTCTCATCCAAGTCGTGTTCTGTCATATTAAAGGCTTTGAAGACTCGCCCCAAACACATGCCACGCTCTAAAAAAGTTAACTTTCCCTTGCTTGCAAATGACGTTTCTTCTTGTCGCTACAAAATGCAGACAGTAATGAAAAGTGATACCTTGTTATCTTTTATCTAGACCTGAGATTCCATGCTGCTATGTACACTGTGTTGTGGGTATTGACCGTAGCTGTATGTATTGACTCTACACTAGTGTCTAATTACAGACGGTAGCAAGCTGTGTGTGTATTTTATGGGATCGATGGTGGTGTCTAGCACTTCTGTTACACCTCATTTGAAACTAGGTCAGATCACCAGCTTGAGACGTTTCTTTGTGCGCGAGTCTTCACACCCTTTAAGCCCCAAGTTACTACTATTCTATTTTGTATATGTATATACAAGTAACCTTATTTTACGTATGTACTTTCTCCATCATGGAAGAAACTAAACGTGTAAGATGTCGTGAGCATTTTTTAATTCTGAGAAATCCTACAAAAATCATAATTTTTTTGTTTACAACTCACAGATCTAATGTTACCTGGAGTGATGGTTCCGGATACAGGACTGCCCGAATTCGTGAGAAATCGTCCATGTGCAGTGAATCTGGAAGGCAATGCCGCAGCCATGGCTGTGGGGAGCACCTCGATGGCAAGCGGTGACATGACCAGCTGTGGAATGAAAGGCAAAGGGGTACTTGTCAAACACTGTTTGGGAGATCATTTGTGGTACGTTTCTTTGTTCCATTCGTATATATTTATACAAATCCCGACTTGGAATCTTTGAGTATTAAATCTGTCACAGGTAACTACTTTATGTATACTTTATGTATCCTTATCCACTTCAGATGGTCGTGAGAGATACATCAGCCCCAACCCCGCCCCTCATCCCCTTCCCTTCACTCCCACGCTCCTTCTTCCCCGCACCTCGCTTCCCCCTCTCACCTCGCTTCCCCCTTGGGAGATGACCGGACGACTCCCACATTGCAATGACTTTTGTTTTGTATAAAATCATATCTTTTATAGGGAAGCGGGAGATAAGTCTACCCCACCTCACATTCCACCAGGAGATCTCAAAAGCCAAGAGTCAACCGAGAGTCCAGAAGAGTCTCTAACTGACAATTTGGCAGAGAAGGAAGAGACTGGGGAACTTAAACTGGATTCTCTATCCTTGGAGGATAGAGTGGCTACTCAGGAGGAGGCATTGGAGAATGCAGAACAGCTATCTAAGGATGCAGAAAATGGAGAGGAAGAAGAAGGAGAATCCTTATCTCCAGTCGGTAATTATTAATATCAATTATTAAATGAAAAATCCATTATGGTGTCACTAACATGTTTAGTGGTGTGAGGTTTGCATGTTAAAAAGGCTAATAGAGGGATCTTCTGGTGGCAGAGAATGGTAAACTTATTTTAAAAATGAAAGCTATTCAGGATTTGTAAACCCCAACTCGATATCTTGTCCCTAACTGGAGGTATGGTTTATTGAATGTATATAGAGTGCTCAGTAACCAAAATCAAATCCCTGTATAAGTTCCATTGTTTTATTTTATTTCCAGAACAAATGGATGCTTTGTTCTATCAATGCCTCCTTCACAGTCTGAAGACTAAAGTGAAAGCATCGGATTTACCGATGACCACCATCATCTTATACAGAACACACATGAGATCTGTTTGGTAAGTTAACCTATAACAGCAATACCTTGATATGACCTAGTACCTAATTATGATCAGTGACCAGAAA
>KN886298.1:40806-57310 GCA_000934455.1 Apostichopus parvimensis
TATTATATACTGTAAGTTTGTTGCACCAGTGCCACAACAGTTTCATATAGTTTTGTGAAGTCCAGGGAATAAACTTATCCAGTATCACATTGCAATATGCTACACAGTATGATCAAAGTTGCTATACAAACGCAAAGATGTATAGCAGGTTTGTACACAGGATCCATGATACTCTATAAGAGACAAAATTCAGCGATTCAAAAACTGCTGTAAACACTAAACACAAAATTTGAGCACTAAATTACTCCCTGGACGTTCTGCTAAACCTCAGAATTCACGAACACACTTCTTCATGATAGCAGATATCAATGTACAGATAGTTTGAAGCATTTCTTGCTCTTCTGCTCTCTTTTCTCATCCAAGTCGTGTTCTGTCATGTTAAAGGCATTGAAGACTCGCCCCAAACCGCGTGCCGCGCTCTGAAAAAGTTAACTTTCCCTTGCTTGCAAATGACATTTTCTTCTTGTCACTACAAAATGCAGACAGTAATGAAAAGTGATACCTTGTTATCTTTTATCTAGACCTGAGATTCCACGCTGCTATGTACACTGTGTGGTGGGTATTGACCGTAGCTGTATGTATTGACTCTACACTAGTGTCTAATTACCGACGGTAGCAAGCTGTGTGTGTATTTTATGGGATCGATGGTGGTGTCTAGCACTTCTGTTACACCTCAATCCAAACTAGGTCAGATTACCGGCATGAGACGTTTCTTTGTGCACGAGTCTTCACACCCTTTAAGCCCCAAGTTACTACTATTCTATTTTGTATATGAATTACAATTAACCTTATTTTACGTATGTACTTTCTCCATCATGGAAGAAACTAAACATGAAAGATGTCGTGAGCAATTTTTAATTCTGAGAAATCCTACAAAAATAATAATTTTTTTTTTTACAACTCACAGATCTAATGTTACCAGGAGTGATGGTTCCGGATACCGGACTGCCCGAATTCGTTAGAAATCGTCCATGTGCAGTGAATCTGGAAGGCAATGCCGCAGCCATGGCTGTGGGGAGCACATCGATGGCAAGCGGTGACATGACCAGCTGTGGAATGAAAGGCAAAGGGGTACTTGTCAAACACTGTTTCGGAGATCATTTGTGGTAGGTTTCTTTGTTCCATATGTATATATTTATACAAACCCTGACTTGGAATCTCAGAGTTTAAATCTGTCACAGGTAATTACTTTATGTATACTTCATGTATCTTTATCCATTTCAGATGGACGTGAGAGATACATTAGCCGCCCCTCATCCCCTTCCCTTCCCTCCACTCCCACTCTTCTTCTTCCCCTCACCTCGCTTCCCCCTCTCACCTAGCTTCCCCCTTGGGAGATGACCGGACGACTCCCACATTGCATTGACTTTTGTTTTGTATAAAATCATATCTTTTATAGGGAAGCGGGAGATAAGTCTACCCCACCTCACATTTCATCAAGAGATCTCAAAAGCCAAGAGTCAACCGAGAGTCCAGAAGAGTCTCTAACTGAAAAATTGGCAGAGAAGGAAGAGACTGGGGAACTTAAACTGGATTCTCTATCCTTGGAGAATAGAGTGGCCACTCAGGAGGAGGCATTGGAGAATGCAGAACAGCTAGCTAAGGATGCAGAAAATGGAGAGGAAGAAAAAGAAGGAGAATCCTTATCGCCAGTCGGTAATTATTAATATCAATTATTAAATGAAAATTCCATTATGGTGTCACTAACAGGTTTAGTAGTGTGAGGTCTGCATGTTAAAAGGCTAATAGAGGGATCTTCTGGTGGCAGATTATGTGAAACTTATATTAAAAATGAAAACTATTCAGGATTTGTAAACCCTGACTCGATATCTTGTTCCTAACTGGATGTATGGTTCATTGAGTTATTTATGTTAAACTTTCCCCATCTTCAGGAAGTGGGTCACAGTTAGTGATCTGTGATGTCATCAGGGAAGATATTCTTCAGAAGTTTTGACTTATGCTATTGTTAACCTTTCTGATACCTCATAACATTAGCAGTGTTTGCTGTCTCGAAACAATGATGTGAAGACACTTTCAATGCCTATGCTGGAAGGTTGTTTATTTATTTATTTATGTTTTTTTTTTTTGTCTAACTAATGTTGATTTTTTTTTCGTCATTTTATTTTTGTTGAATATAATTCTGAGTATGTATTATCACCTAATTAATGTGGAGCAGCTGTTATCTTATACACAAAGAATTATTGTACTTAATGTGTAATGTGACAGGAGATTGCCTCTCATATGGATTGTTCATACTCACCATGTCAGGTTGAAGGTAAATGTACTTATGAATGTTTTCTGTAAAACTTGCCTATGAGAAATCACTTTGAACAATGGAAGAATAAACCAAACTTGAACTCACCTACTGCAAGATCAGTTCAACTCAGCCTACCCCAGCCTACCCCAGCCTACCCCAGCCTACCCCAGCCTACCCCAGCCTACCTCAGCCTACTCCAGCCTACCTCAGCCTACTTAAGCCTGCTCCAGCCTACCTCAGCCTACTCCAGCCTACCTCAGCCTATTCCAGCGTACCTCAGCTACTCCAGCCTACCTCAGCCTATTCCAGCCTACTCCAGCCTACCTCAGCCCACCCTAACTGGGCTCATCTCAACTCAACCACAATTTGTATCTATCCTATATTTGGCATACAAAATACAACCAGAGGGATTTGCTTTTCAGATGGCAATAATGCCACAGGGTGAACTGTAGCCAACCGGAGAAGTGTAACCGAAATCAAATCCCCGCATAAGTTCCATTGTTTTATTTTATTTCCAGAACAAATGGATGCTTTGTTCTATCAATGCCTCCTTCATAGTCTGAAGACTAAAGTGAAAGCATCGGATTTACCAATGACCACCATCATCCTATACAGAACACACATGAGATCTGTTTGGTAAGTTAACCTATAACAGCAATACCTTGATATGACCTAGTACCTAATTATGATCAGTGACCAGAAACAAATCATGATATGTCCCTTCCCTCTGCTAAAAAGGGTTCAATGTGGTCAACACCTGTATTTTTATTTTTAAATTTGTATAAAGTATCTGATATGAGTGATCTTTTCACAAAAATCACCCGAATATTTGCTAAAGTATAAAATATTGCTCTTTCTCATTTATCTTTATCTGTTTTCTTTTTTTCTTAATACAGTCCACCATCGATGAACTTAGATGTTAAAAAGTCTAGTTACAAAAAGTTGAACAAGTTTCTAGGGTACGCAGAAAGTAAAGGCTTGATTGAAGTTAAGGAAACGTCAAGAGGTGTAGACAGTCTTGTAAAATTTGATCGTAGACACAACGAGTAAGTATTTGTTTGCCAATGATTGTTGGTTACTATTATTTTATTTTTTCGTGTTTGTACCTTTTTTTATTTATTTATTTAATTTTGTTAAACTAGGAAAAGCTGATATATAGCAAATAGTAAACTTCACATTTTCTTTAAGTTTAACTGCTCACTTTAATTTGCTGAGAATGTACTCTAGATAATATGTTTTGATTTTTGACTTGTTGGTTTAAGATTTTCATTTATCACCATCCAGAATTAATAACTCACAACGGTTTGCAACAGACGTAAAATATACGTGAGATTTGATTGCTAGTGGTCTGTCACTAGGGAACTGGGGGTTTCACTTTTCGTCAATGACGTGATGAAACGCCTTAGGCATCGTCATTTATTAAACATACTTTAATATCTTTTTCTAGAGAAGTATGTGCCTGACAATCACAAAATTCACATGAATGTCACCACACTGTCACATGAATGTCACAAACTCATAGCAGTTGCAAGATGCATTGATTGTTACAAAGTCATAGGAAAGTCTCAAGACACACAGTAATGTCACAAGACTCACATGAATGTCTCAAGACACACAGGAATGGCACAAGATTCACAAGAATGCCACAAAGTCACATTAATGTCTAAAGACTCACAGGAATGTCACAAGAATGCCACAAAGTCACAGAAATGTCTCAATAATATAATAATAATAATAATCAACAGTTATCTTTTACGACGCTTAAAGGGACCACAAATGTGGGAGAAACCCGCAAGAGCTTACGCTTACACGCCTGGTGGGTTTCAATTCAACATTTAAACTCAAATTTGGAGACTCACAGGAATGTCACAAAGTCACAGGAATATCTCAATAATGATAATAATAATCAACAGTTATTTTTACGACGCTTAAGCGACCACAAATGTGGGAGAAACCCGCAAGGGCTTAGGGTTTACAACCTACACGCCTGGTGGGTTTCAATTCAACATTTTAACTCAAATTTGGAGACACACAGGAATGTCACAAAGTCACAGGAATGTCACAAGGCTAACAGGAATATCACAATACTCACAGAAATGTCACAAGGCTAACAGGAATGTCACAAGGCTAACATGAATGTCACAAGAGTCACAGATCTTCCATTGATATTGATTTAATTTTACTGAAATATTTCATTCAAATCCCTTTCAACCTGTTCAAATGAGTGATAATTTGCTATTCACACATCTTAATCCTTCTATCTTCTTGTCTCTTTCAATAGCTTGCTAGAATTTCAAATTCCTGAAAATGTCTTTTCGGAAGATGTGAAGGAGGAAAGAAAGTTTCATATACCGCAGGAGGCTAGCAATGACACCAAAGGCAGTTGGCAAGGCACGTTACACCAGATGTACAGCGTGACCTCGGCCATGGCCCGTGTTCTTGAACCAATGGGATACAGGTGAATGGTCCTTCCACATTTCCTACAAAGTCAGGCTGCATAATATTGCTTTCTGACCAAAGAGTATCGCTGTGGCCAGGAATGCGTTTCTGGAATACTGATGTATCTGGTTTTCAGCCATTAACCGTATTCCACCACTGACCCTCCAGTTACTTGAGCAATATACTTTACACAGTCCAAGACGTTTTCCCCAGATGGCACAATTAGTCAGTACTTTGCATAAAAATCAGTTACCCTTCTGTATACAGTTTTCTACAGTTAGTAGGAGGGTGAGGAAAGATGGAGGGGGGGGGGGTTCAGTGCAGGGGTTGACTCTTTTGCCCGAATGAGAATTAGTTACTTTTCTGCTTACAGTTCGCTACAATTAGTAGAGGAGTTGGGGAGGGGAAGGGGGGGTGGGGAATTTAGTTGAAGGATTGGCTGGTTACCCTGACCGGATAGGTTCTATACTAAGGAATGTTAGAATAATAAAATAAATAAGATGCAAGCTTTTGGATACTCTTAGTATTTTATGATAATTGCTACATAGTCGGTTCTACCTGCAAACAAGGAGTGTTGTTAAAGCTTAGATATGACAAGGCGGTTAGGTGGGAGGGAGGGAGTAGGGATAACTTTTTTCACTTTCTCTGAGAATGATTTGCATTATTGTGTAAGCATATTGGAAGCCAACATTCTCACAACCTACCTAGAATCTAAAGGAGTACCCATACCCTTTCTTTCCCATCCATCCACCCCCCTCTCTCCACCCGCACCCCCTCCCCTCACCCCTCATGCTCAATTTCTATGCTGCTCGTCCAATTTTTCCTGCACCATAGTTTCACTCTTTTTCTTTTTATTAATGCATTGACTATTTGGTAGGGGGGAGGGGTGGGGAGCAAATATATTATATCGGTGATAGTAGACTGGTGAAGATAACGTTGACTAAAAAAAAAAAAATTACAACGAAATGTACAAAACTTGATATATTCTTCTTGCATTTTGTCTTTTTTCAGGAAAGGTTCATGGATGAAGCCCGAAGAAGTTAGATCTGCTGTGACAGAATACGTCAAAAGAAATGAGTTGGTTGATCCACTGAACAGAAGGTAAGTTTGTTGATTATCTCTCATAATTAGTTACTTACAAGCATAAAATAGTACAAAGAGAAATATGATGTTATTTTTATTTAAACACAGTTTACACTGCAAAACAGATGATGCAATCAAAAAGGTCACCAAATTTTAGAGACTAGACTGCTGGAAATTAATACTAGAATGTAATGTTGAGGATTGGGTTACCTTCCAAGTGAATTTGAAGTTACTTGTCTCACCAAAATATTTATTCAAATCAATTTTGTGGGTTGAAAAAATTTCTCAAGAATGTTCAAGATACCTTTGTAGGTAGCCCTTATAAAGTTTGGATTAGGTAAAGTTGTCTAAAGACTTATTGCTAGTTGCCAGTTGTAAAGAAACCTAGTACTTATTTACAGATTATATTATGATATGGTGTTGATAAAAACCTATTTTTTTCTCTACTGTCTCATTGAAGTTGTAAGAAATGGAGTTTCTCCTGTATGATTTTATATTCACAAATCCCAGTGATAAGTAATCATCTCATTGTTTTTATTCCCCAGTCAGGTGATCCTTGACCCTCATTTACATGATGCAATCATGGATAAGTCAGAAGGTTACATAACTCATTTACCTTGGGACCAGATGTTTACAAGGTATGACAAACAGGTCAATAACATTCTAAATCAACAATACATCTATTTTCTGACCTTTGACCTTCAGTTTCCATTGCAGCCGGTATTAATAGTAGTTTTTAAATGGTTATAAATGTTAAGTTCTCTTTACATGGTTCTTCCACTAAATAATTTGTGCCTGACAGTTGTACCTCCTGGTTTTAATATTGTAGAAGAGTGCCCATTAGTACTTAAAATTATACCAGGGCTTCGTAATAGCTGACTAGCGGGTGTATTTCTTTGAAAATATTGCTCTCAATCCTTTATTTACTTATTTTTGTCACTTTTTTTGTTGTCTTTGGTATTCCATCATCAGATGTTTTGCTAAAATGAGTTCTGGCTACCAGATGCTTCCTTCAGAACAGGCTTCCAATAGACCAGTCGTCAAAGGCAAACTGAAACCAATTAGTTTGAAAATAGAGAGAAAGGCTGGCAACAAGCTGGTAGGAATAAAAATTGTTTCTCTTTCATCTTTCCTGTAGAATGTATGGAAGAACTAAAGGCATGTCTCTTAACATTGTACAATATTGTACAGATGTTCAGTACAACTGGTTATTCAGGGGCCAAACAGCATTAGAATTTGGAGGATGGGGTGGGTGGGGTGGGGGGTACTACTTTTTTGTGGGTTGGGATTTGGTGGTGTTATGAATGGGAATTATGATTGAGAACAGTAGAGTGTACACCATGGGATGATGCTTTGCTACTTTTATTCTTTAGGTCGGTGCCCCTACATCACCCCCCCCCCAACTTCCGCTTCCATAGTCACCCAGTGGATGTGATTGTCATTCTATTAAACTTACTTGCCATAATGTTACACTCACCTCCCCCCACCCCCCCTTCCCCACTAGCCCTTGAATGTTTTGAAGACTGCATAATGAAAGTTAAAAGTTTTTAGTCCTTGAGTCTTCAGAATCAAATAAGGTTGTGGTGGTGATTATTGTTAACTCTGAACGTAAAAATGTCCCGAGGACCGTGAGGAGGGTTCAGTTCCCTTCCCATCCCTTATTTCTTATTGAACCTCACATCAACATCTCCATGAGATTGTACCCCCTTTATTTGACCACACCCCTGAACTGTGGTAGGTGATGGCACACCACACATATAGTTCGGGATCACTCCAGTATAACCATGGTCACAATTCACTGATTAATTCCAGATCACCCCAGTATAGCCATGGTTACATGAGATTGTATCCCCAGTATCAGGCCACACTCCTGAACTTCTGTGGTAGGTGATGGCACACCACACATATAGTTCCTGATCACTCCAGTATAGCCATGGTTACATGAGATTGTACCCGCTGTATCAGACCACACCCCTGAACTTCTGTGGTAGGTGATGGCACCCCACACATATAGTTTGGGATCACTCCAGTATAGCCATGGTCACAATTCATTCATTACTTCAAACTTTCTTTTAATATTTTACCAATTCCACTGACTTCTCACTTCCTCATTCCCTTTTCACAGATGACGGTCATCCAGAACCTCGATCCGTATGGTATCGATATTAAAGATTTTGCCCATCGGCTACAGATAGGGGTCGCGGCCAGTGCAACCATCTCCCAGGGACACGGTCAAAAGGCTGGCCAGGAGGTCAGAGTTCAGGGCAACCAAATCAACTATTTGAGCAAGCTGTTATTAGGTGAGGTCCATCATCATACTTATAGTGTTGATTTTATTTTATCCACTCTCAGTGTGCAATAGCATATGTAGTCAAACATTTTTTTGGCCGTGAAGGGGTCGGTCTTTCCATATGGGTCATGAAGGGATTTTATTTTCAATTTCATTTTAATTTTGGTGGTAAAGAATGTAACATCTATCGTAAAGAGAAAACTGTTCTATCTTGTTTGCTGAAAACCCAATATCTTGTTCTGAACTCAAGATATGGTCGATTGAATGTAACCTATTTTGACAATCTAGCGTACAACTCTCTCTTACTCCTAGAGGGTGGATCGCAATACATTTCTGTAGTCTGTGATGTCATTATGGCAGTAAATATTCAGTAGCATTACTATTTGATTTGAAATATATTATTATCCTTGAAAAATGTGATATTTTTGGAATGTTCGTTTGGCAATCATTGTTCTAGAATTGCAATTCTTTTTGTAGAAATGTTGTTTTCCGTCTGTGGACGAAGGATCGTACATATTTGTAAGGAAAAACAAAATCATTTTTGATTCAATTGCTATGATAACATCTTTTACTCTGCCGTTTACCCCGTTTACCCGTTTTTCCCGCATGCAAAATGGCATCAGCTTTGATTCTGACATACTGTTACAGCACTTTTTGTTATTAAAGCAATGAATTTTAAACACCAAAGTATCCATACATCTTAAAGAATAGCTTTGATGTATTGAAAGGGGGTAAGGGTGTAGTGTAAATACATGTTTGGGATGTGTAATGTAACATTCTTGAGGTAAATAAGCTATAACAAACCATTGCAATAAACTCTCTGCTCAAGGTATGTTTTGTGTGTGTGTGAACAGAGACGTTACCATGGAGACAGAATTGACTACTTTGACTCGTGTGTGAGTGAAGATGCTCGCAAACGAATTGTTACTCTTTCCTTTCTGCATTCACAGAAGAGTACGAGATTCCAAGAAGGTTCGTACAAGGCTTGGACTTAGCACCTAAGAGTAAGAAGAGGTGACCTTAACAACAAATAAACAACTGAACCTCAACTGCAAATCAGATCGGCTTTTTTTTGTTTTTTCATGTTCCGTTCAGAAGTGTAGATGACCATGGCTGATGATGGAAGACTTGTGTCTCCAAATATTATCCAATTTTTTTTTTTTTTTTTTTTAAATTTAACTCATAGATTTGTCTACATTAGTGATCTGACTTTAACTATCAGCATTATTACATTGAGTTATATTGAATAATAATCTTGAGGTAAAATTAATATTTGTTTGTTTTTGTTGTTTCTTTACACCTGGTATTTCAGACTGCAAACAATTTCTAAATGAGTGAGTAAATAAAGATCTAAAACCACTTTTACCTATGATTTAGAGTAATTTGTGACACACCTCGTGCCATCCAAGTTTCCCATAAAGCAAGAATCAGGTGTTTTTTTGTTTCAGAATACTAGTTCTACGAGTTCTACATGCAGGTTATATGCTCACTTTAACACCAAATGTACACAAACGTAGATAAACACTGCTAATGTAGAAAAACTGCAATGTTCTTGAAAAATCGGTGAAACAACCCTTAAAACCTGTTTTAATGTCAACTAGGTTTCATCTTCTTATGCAATGAGTCCAAACTTGAAACCAGAGTACAGGGTTAGAATGAATGTGGTCTTGGCACCTGCACAAAGTAAAACAACATGCTCATTAGGTCCCCTGCACCAGTGGTACAACCCACTCATTACATCCGTTGCACCAGTGGTATAGGCATGCTCATAACATTCCCTGCACCAGTGGTATTTCCTTGCTCATTACATCCTCTGAACCAGTGGTATAGCCCACTCATTACATCCCCAGCACCAGTGGTATAGCCATGCTTATTACGTCCCCTGCACCAGTGGTATATCCATGATCATTACATCCCCTGCACCAGTGGTATAGCCATGCTCATTTAAATATTTTACTATTCCCCTTTTCTAATCTCCCCCCCCCCCCCTACAATGATAACATCATACTAACCCCACTGCTGTTGGTGCTCTATCTTGCTTTTGACAGAGTATGAGGTTCCAGATATCTTGGTCTCAGCTCCAACCCTCCCTACACTTCAAAATAGCCTCCTTCATCCCTGTCTTTACTGAAATGTGCTTTTATCATAATGTCATTGTAATGAATGCTAACAAAAGAAAATCAAAATCAAATAGAAACTTTGAAGATTTCTCTGTTTCCTTATATTTATTGACAAAAGCATTCTGCATAAAGATGAGCCTTTACAGAAATTAACTTCAGCTCATTAAAGATCACAATAATAGCCCAATATATGCTAGAAGGCCAATTATGGTCACCCATACTCCAACTTCAACAACCATTTTACTACCACCCTTGAAGTATTTATCCTCATTCAAAATATGAATGTCGAAAAGACTAAAAAAAAAAGCCTCTGAGAAAGGTCCAGAAACGAGATTACAAATGGAAGTTACTTAATAAAACAAAAAATTATTCTCAGAGATTTCACTAAGAACTGCCAGATTTGAATGTGCTGTGTTAGCTGAATTCTTGCCTTGGATTTCACAAATGTACTGGAAACATACATTGACTCCTTGAATTCTCAAATTATCACCGCTGATGCATATTCTTTGTTGCTTAAAATACATATTCCACTAGCCAATAGGTTCCTAAATTAATTGGTGCAAGTGTGTCCTAGATTTGTCTTTCTCCTGTTGGACAATCCCACCCACTTCCCCTCCCCCCATAAAAAACACAAAAAAAAGATCAGGCGTGGTTACATTCACTATTCAAAAAGGACTGCAGGTCTCCGATATTTAGTTCTTGTACGTTTTGTAGAAGCAAAAAAGACCCCTTCAAAAGTTGAATAACGACATTAATGATATACCGTATGCATAATAACATTACATTTCGCATACAAGTGTATCCCTTTCATAGCTGTTAAATTCCATCCACTTCCAGCCAATATAACATTCATTATCATTATTCCATTTTGGGGGTTAAATATTTCCTCCCAAAAACTTGCATCACTCCTGCATACTGATCTAGTATACAGTCACAGTAAACTGATCTTCCAAGTAAGCAGCACTGTCATATATGTTCACGTGACAAGTTTATCACAAGAAACATGCTTTGCTTCAAACTACTAAGTTCCGACATATGAAAATGTATCAATTCTCTATTTTCCCTGTCTCCTAAAAGCATTTGTTCCGTCCTCCTTACACGGACATGATTATCTGTCCTGTGATCAGTGACGATGAGACTTTCTGTGTCTGAAAAAAAAGGTAAAAAGACAAAAATTGAAGTGAATGTCACAAACTTGAAAACGGTCACAACTTATGACAGTCGATGGTATTTTTCCAAGGAGAGATTGGAAAAGAACTGTTTTATCAAATTGGAAAGCTTTTACTGTACAGTCTAACAGTGCTGGATTCATTCTCGTTCATATTTCATTCTCAAATAACCTTTTGACAACACATTCATGACACAATAACTCATGACAAAATCACTCAAAATAACTTTTTGATGACATTCATGGCAAGGGGTTAACCTAGGACATTGCTTTCAAATAATAATGGAAAAGACTGAAATGTCTCGTTTGTCTTTGTTTGTGTGCTTTATACTGATATGAAAAAGTATATGTTTGAAGGAATGTCTATAGTCAAACTGTTTCATTGAATGCTCACAACACCAAGGTTCGTTAGTTGAAGAAATCTGGGAGAGTGCCTTGCAGCAGGTTACAAATGTTTTGCTCTTACCTGTCACTCGGTGAGTTAGACCGGTGTCTTCTACGATGATGGTCATTATCTCTGTGCCTATGATCTATGTAAATAAAATAAAATAGCAAGGATGGAAAAATACCATTAAATTATATAAAAATATCAGACATGCGTGATGAAATTGGCACTGGGTTATTACACTGTAATTATTGATTACTGACTGGCTTGCTTCTCAAACTCACCAATTACAACTTTTTACTCAAAAGCTCTCTCAACAGATCTGCTCCAAAGGCACACAAAGGCAACACAGACTAAATGCAGAGAAAAATTCCACATTTCTGACATGGAAGTCTTTATTGGCAGATACAAAGTCACTAGTATTGCCAAATGGAATTAGTGTCATATCAGGAAGAATTCTTAACATTTACTCAATAATACCCAACCCCTCCCCCCACCCCATCCTTCCCCATCACAATTGTACATTACCACCATGAAAAGTTTTACAGACCAAAGCAATGTTTGTGACTTAAAACTGTTTCCAATAACCAGTGTGTTTCACAATCACTAGAATTTCCATTTCTAAGCAGTTGATGGATTTTTAACCACTGATTTTTAACACACTAACTGACAAGGGAAAATGCCTGAATTCACTAGAGAATCATGAGTCCTGTATGTGGTGGCAATAAAAAACAAAACATGTGTGGATTTTACTGTTCTGCTTAATGTGCACCTGTCAGCTTAAATATGCCAATATTAAGACTGTAGTTTTACATTAGAACAGCCACTTGAGAAGAGAAAGTACTTCAATTTTCCTGCTTCCTATGTACTATATCCTTTGACGAGGGGGTGAGGGTGGGGGAGGGGGGAGGGGATATGAAACTCATTATAAGAAGACTCAGGTCAACTTTAAATTATATCTCCAAGATACAATGAGCCATGGACATGTTAATACAATCTGTCAGTCTTTTGTAAATATGAAATCTGTAAGAAACTCCATCATTTAATGTGAAAAACATGCATGCCACCCGGGAGATATAAAACAGTCATATATATGTAGTATGACTGGGGTTTACTAAGACATTCTCAGCATCTGTGAAAGCAACAGCATGATAGAGTCGGACAGAAGGGGAAGGTATATAACTTGCCTTATATCCTACCCCTTCCTTTCCCCCTCCCCCATTCTAGTTCTAAAGCAGACAATGCTGTAAATTTCTACTTACCTGGTGATCTGGACTTTCTCCTCCTCTCCCGATGAGGACTCCTGCGGCGTTTGGGTGATCTACTTCTTCGTCTTTCTCTTCTCGGGGAGGGACTTCTTCTTCTGCAAACAGAAAAGAGCTCATCTTTACACATTTACAACCAAAAGAAAGAGCACCACAGACCTACTTTTGCTAAAATGAAAGTACCAGCAGATTGCGGAAAGCTAATTCATGGAGAGATGCGATTGGATTTCCAAAGAATGACATATATCAACTAAGAAACTATGAGCCCGGTCAGGTCCTTAATGTCGTCTTTGTTCTGTCACTATTTCAGAATTCATCAACAAATTCCTATGCAATTCACAAAATGGAAAGTCTACATAATATTTGTATTACTGAAAGAAAAAAAATAATTAAAACTTAAGTATGAAGTTTTTCTTGAATGGTAATGAGAGTAGTATTGAAGAGCTTAGCATGCATAGACTCCGGATATGTGACCTGATTAATTCACTTTGGCTTTGAGTACGACGTTTCTGTATGCTGCCGTGTTGGACGAATCACACCGTAATAGTAATTACCGACTTTGCAATCCGCCTTATAATCATAGCCGACTTGCAATCCATGGGGCCCCTCACAATTTTGCAAGGTTGGTAAGAGTGACACCATAGTTTTCCCTTTCAGGAAACCAAAAAAAAGGGAAATGTGTTTGCACATTTGTAACATGATCTTACTTTCGATGTGGCGATCTACTTTTACTTCTCCGATGTCGTGGCGACGCACTCCTTCTCCTTCTTTCGTGATTTCTCCTCCGCTCTGGAGACTTGTGCCTCTGGAGCTCCTGTAATGAAAATGTTATTGTTTTATTTTCTTCTTCTTCATTTTGAAACCTGTCTATTATATAAATCATAAAAAAAAGGTGGATATATAAAAACCCTTTCTACTTTTGTTGGAGTAATGTCCAAAGATATGCTTAAACCTTCTTGAAACATCTGCTATTTTTTTTTCTCTAAACCTGTACATGGGGTCAGTACACAGTTAACTGTAACATGGCTGTGTAGTTTAACGGTTACTTTCAGAACACATGAATGCATTCAGAATTTTATATTTATTAACCACGTTAGCGGATTACCTCAAGTTCCATTTCTTCATCACTTGACTCTTCCACTTCATCCATGTCCTCCTCTAAGGCATTGACCTGGTGAGAAAAATGAAAAATAAAACATTTCAACATCAAAATAGACTTTTGCAATCTTCCAATGAAAGAAAGGTAGACTAAACCTTTCGAATTAGCTTCTTAGTAACATTCTAGACCCTACACGAAGCCCTAATTACTATTCTCATACCACCTGTAGGACAACGCATCAAAGTTAGCTATCATGAAATGAACTTACCCGGGTTTCCAGCTGTTCATTGTCTTCCAACACCTTTCTCTTCTGTATACGAGGGAGAATGACATCGCATACTCGCTCCTCCCGGAGAATTTCGTCGATGAATTCATCCACGTGCGAGAGCACAAACTCTGTTAGGTCACAAAACGGCAGAAATGTGAATTTGACAAAATAAATCCCTCGCAGTAACCAACCCAGAGAGGTGCTTGCTGTCTGAACAATATAAGTTACTAGCGAGGCATTGTTCTTATCGACTGGATAATAATCCTTTACCAATGTAACGCACTTTAGATCAAATGAAAGAAAAAAATCACTTCATGGAAGTAAGTCAGTTGGTATAAAGATATCAATTCCCTGCCTGCTTCCCCATCCACTTCCCTGGTTACCTTCCCTTCCCCCTGCCTCATCTCCCTGCCTCACCCCCTTGCCTCACCCCTGCCTCATACCCCTGCCCCTTTTTCTTCTCTGACTACAGTACTTGACGATTTATGCTAGAGAGAATTATTAAACATAGCAGCAAATACTTGGAGCCCAATAACTGAAATATGATGTAAAATAGGGGTATTCTAAAGACTTAGAGATCACAGTACCTCCTTGTTTATTTTGAGTTCTTATTTTTCTGTAGTCCAGATACAACGGTTCCAGATACTTATAAACATCCAGAGATTCACCTACGATCCTCATATAAAATGCTCCTAGTAGACGCACGTACCTAGGAAACAGAACGTTGGAATGTCATGATGGTTTAGAGATGATTTGTAAAAACAACCAGAAAATTATACAATGAACATATTAATGTAAAATGAGGTACTTCTATTGTGCAATTTATATAAAAAAAAGGCTGATTTTCTAAAATAAAACTTTAAGCATTTTCACTTCAGGGAACAGGTACTTCAAGGTAGAAGACTGCTTTTCAGCCTCATTATAATATAAATGACGAACTAAAATCAGCCAATGTTACATGTATTAACCTCATTATCAGGCTCAATTATAGATTAAAATATTTGGAACAAACTCCCATTTCACATTTGTGACTCTCCCTCCCTATGTATTTTCAAGAGACAACTTAAAACATTTCTGTTTGATTCCTAGTTTCTTTTATTTTTCCCCTTGGTTTCCTTTGTCTCTTTCCTACATTGTAAAGCCCTTTGAAACGCTGTATTAAGTGCTAAATAAGTGTAATTTATTATTATTATTAAGAACTGCATCTTCCTACTTTTATTGCAGAGTTAAGATTATTATAGAACATTGTTTAAGTGGTAACACTTGAAAATGAGCACTGCCCTGAATACTAGCAATACTTCTTGATCATTCAATTTACATACCAAAACAATTGATGGAAGTTTCAAAAACTTACTTGAAGTCTTCGTTCTTGATAAATTCAATGATGATGTCCTTCTCGGGTTGAATTTGTAACATCTTAAGTATTAGACAAAGGAAAGGTGTTGGCTTTATGTTGCCTCCAAATGTACCTCCAATGTAGCGAAGTTCCATCGCTTTGTCTACCAACAATTCAGCTGTGAATGTGTGGAAAGTGTTACATAGCTTCATCAATTAACCCTTTAGACACTTGATGCCAACATTACGAGACAAAACATTACATAATTCCCTTCGTTAATATGTCAAGCAAAAAGTACATACCTGTCATCATACCAAGAATTCAGAAAAGTTTTTTCAGAAAACCTTTTCAAATGATTAATGTTAGACTTAGGCCTAGGCTAGTCTTGCTGACAACCACATCTCCTCATTCAGTCTAACGTCGCCAAGTGACGTAGTTGAAATTTGATGTTTTTGTCAGAGTTTGTAAGAAATATCTGGAAGTGTTAACAGCACTATCTCACGTGTATCATTAAAAGGAGTTTATATTGGCCTACCTTCGAAGTTCCCCAAAAGTGATCGCAAATTCGCATAACTAGGCTTCGCCCACCGTTATTACTGAGTGAAACATATACAACCGGTGTAACCTAGATTACACCAGTGGTCCAAACTAGGCTTACAATTTTAACGTCTATGCAACAATTATCCCTGACCTGCTCGAACTTGAAACATACCTGTCAAAGCAAAACATTCTTCTTTCCAATATCTGCATTCATAAATTCTTGAACGTGTGATTTTTTCGATCAAATATTGAGG